>PVJD01003579.1:0-159186 GCA_004026545.1 Mormoops blainvillei
GGTTACAAAACCATTAGTAAAGTTATAAAGCGAGATATTTAGAAAATGAAGCAGAACTTTCCTCATATTGAAGTTTAATATCACTAGTAATTTAGAACTTTCTTGGGATAAATCATCTTAAGTAGAGAGAACAAAGATGTTTCATCCCAAGTTTCACAGTGCTATTAATTGTGTACATAATCATTTTTGGACTAAGCTTGATGAAGAAGAAACAGAGCTTCTGGCTATTGTGTGTAAAGCATATAGAATATTGCAAACATAGAAAAATGACAAACTTTTGAAATTAATAAAAATATTAACTTTAATTGTATCAAAATTGATGATGCTTTTTAAAAATAACCAGATTACTAGAACAGCAATCTTCTTTAAAACATGAAAACATGAGTCAATGGATTTAGAACTAGTTTTTATCATAACTGGCAACATAGCCAACTAACTGAACTCTCCAAGAAATTATCTATTTAATGTATAATTTGGAAAAAGCACACATTATTCATTGGACATTTCTATTAAGATGAGATACAGATATATTCTACTCTTAGATTTGCATATCATGGCTTTCTGAAAATTTACTAAATATTTTAAAGGAGGAGCATTGTTACACAGACAATATATTAACATTTTTGATAATATGATTTTTATCTAAGTAGAGCAAATGATAAGAACAAGGATGAACAGGTATGCTTTGTGTTGACTTGATATTAATATTTATACTAAAAGATAATATAAAAGAAATTGGAAGCAACACAAACTCTCAAACTGATTAGAAAAATTGTTTGTCTTAGAAAACATCACAGAATGAAACTATAAGGTTTATTAGATATATTACATGTCATTGTAGAGAATTAATGATGAATAATATTTTAAAGTGAAAACAAGAAAATAAGTCAAGATGACCACAAGTAACAACAACAAAAAAATACTAGATATAGAACTTTTGGGTGAATCAGAAAAATTTTACAAAGTCATCCCATCACATATATTTGCTATCCATTTCTTTATCCCCATAATGTACTTTTACATCTACATTGTGCTTAAGAGGTAGAATTTTTTCAGAGTTTTCCACAGAGCCTAATATTATTACAAATCCCTCAGAAAATCTTGCCATATAAGATACATTATATTAACACACATACATTTCTAAATTTGATAATATATATCTAAATGGCAAATGGTGTTAACTTAATTATACCTCAATCATTATTAACTGAGTACCAATAAAAAATATAAGAAGCTTCCTGACACGTCTTCAATCGTTCTTGAATCAGCCGTGAGCCATACTTTAATATGTTACATATCCCATTACCGTGATCCTGCTCTGAGCATTAGCACTACATGGTACATCTTCAGGAATGGAATTACAATCTAAAGAAAAATAGCAGTAGTATGCTTCTTTACTATTAATTCAAGTAAGTGTCCATATTTTCAGGTAAAAGCACTAATTGTTTTTAAGTTGATAGTAAAATTATTTTATCATTGAACACAGCAGCAAAGCTTAACCTTTTAAGATTGCTATAAGGTAAATTTTGCTGCAATCTTGGTTTCTTCTGAAACACTCAAAATACAGTTAAAAATAGTTTTGTCTTTATCTGGACATGGAATGTCACAGCATTGAAATCTAACTAACCTGATAGAATTAATAACATGAAGGATTTTAACATTTCATAGTACTTAAAACTCTAAGTTATCAAGTTTTATAAATTGTAAGATTGAGATAGTGAAATACTTTCAGGTTTTATTTTTAATTATTTTCAAAAGAAAAAGTAAAGGAACCAATGTTTATCATATATGCTCATACCATATCTAGTTAATAATAGCATTTGAAATCTTGTACAATAATTTTAAGAGCTCACAGACTTGATGTTGCAGCTTGCCATCTGGAATTATAATATGGTACTAGATTTCCTTTCTTCAATCCCCTTATATTCAGATGCTAAATCTGAGCTCCCAAAGGGTTAAATGACATGTGTACATGACATTTAACAATGACATGTACCTAGTCAGTGGCAGCTCACATTCTTAGCTGAGCAATGGAACCTAGCTAAACCAGTTTTTCATTTGGGGATAGTCTCAATTTACTTTTCCGCTAATTTCTTCAACCAACTAAGTATATTTTAAGCTATTGATTATTTATCCCAAATTATCAGTAACAAAAACTCTCATGGGTAGACATTTTTACAAGTAATTAAAACTTAAACATTTTCAAAAAATTTATTTTGAAATAAGACATTTTAAAGACCAGTACTTCAACTCAGAGCAGAAAAGATGTGTTAAGAAAATTACAAATTTCCAGCAAGAAAAGAAAAAGCAAATATTAGGTATTTGGTAATAGCAATAAATATAGAAGACATAGTTTAGAAGGCTGAAAAAGAATCTTCCTTTTAAATATTACATTTTAAAAGTTATTTAAAAATATAGTGTTTGTCTTCCCAAACAGGAAAAGATCTTTTTATGAATGATCACATAGAAACCAAACTTGGGGGAGGGCATAAATTCCCCTAATACCTAGGCTACCAATAAGAATAAGGTGTTGGAACAACTCAGCCTATCAAATGTCCAGACCCATCACTGGCAGCGGTAGAATCTTATCATTGAAACTCAATTACTTGCCAACTTTACTGAAGTTACTAGAGTGAAAGCATCTCAACAAAAGTATGTTTTTCATTAAGTTTGTGTTCTTGGATGCTTTATCTATTATACATAAACTTCCCTTGGATATACAGAAATTATATGAGGCCTCTCTGATAAATGCACACAGAATAATCAACTTTTTATGGTTGAAAATAAGTTATTTTAAAGAAAACACTACATTAAAAAAATCTCCAAATGTAGTCATAATATATGTCTTTTGTTTTGCAATGGTACAGAGTGTAGATTCAATTACATTTAATTTTAATTCAAAATCAACTGCTTTTGAGGTAGGAAAAAATAACCGTAATGTTCTTTAATTAAAATTTCATTTAATTAAAAATAAAGGGAATTAAAATACCAACACCTCACTAACACTTCAAAAGGTATTCTATTCTTTAAAAAAAAAAAAGTCTTTTTTAAAGGAGTGACTTTCTATTTTTTTGCCCCTTGAGAAAACATCAGAGAGCAGTGAGTTAGACAAAGGTAGGCTTTACAGACTTTGAATTAGAGTATAAAATAAGCATGTCTAATTCATAGGGAACAATGCCTTTTAAACAAAAAGCAAGCCCCAAACCACAGGAGCATATATCTGTATGAAGTTTTCATAATTACTGTGTAAATACTAAATCATTATTTAAAATATTAGACCATCACTAAAATAATATGAATTTTGCAGAATTTCTATTCAGGTTTAAAAGTTCATAATAATTTTTATTTTATAAAAAGGAACAAGTACTTAAATTGTAAAAAAGTCAAACACTATAAGAGAAAATCATGCAAAAATAGATTCACAATTCCTCAATAGGTGATTTTATTATTAATACAAAGATTTGTTGTAAAATTCTAGTTCAAAATAGTGTTTTAATTCTTAATTGGATTATTTAATTAATAAATGACAATCCATGGAAGTAAAAATGTGAAAATTATAAAAAACACTTATAATTAAAAATTATAGTTTATGCCTAAAGAGAAGTTGCATATCATCTTAATATAACATTTCTTTTACTATGGTAGATATTTGCATCTTATTATGATAATAAAATTATTTCTAAAACATTAACCATTTCAAAACACTCTCTGTACAGTTTCTTGGAAATACATTCTTAAAGAAAAAATTTATTTATTAAATTCTAATTTTTTATCTACCTAAGTATATTTCAAATGCCTTAAACAATTAAAAAAACTATTCAACTGAAATTTTAAAAAATCAACTCATTAGGTACAATCTGCCTAATCATGCCTATATTCTTTTCATAGTGGAAAAATAGTTTTACACAACTAACCAAATATAAATTTTTACTCCATTCATATTCCCAAAAAAGTCATTGTATGGTTTGCATTTGAATTGGATATCTTTGCATGTGGAATTTTGAAAATAGAAAATAATGATACAAAAATTTTATCTTAATTTTAAGACAACAATTTACTAGTAATTAAGTCAACCAGAACCTGGTTACATTTTCATTTATTCCTCACACCATTCATATACCATTAAGACTTATAAAATGGATCATATCTCTGAATGTTAACATTATAAAGCTAATAAACCTATAAGTCCCTCTAAAAGATGTATATTATGATAACCTATTGTAGCATAAGATATTCTTGGAAGCCTGAACCCCATAATAAATATGCTCTAAATATTTATTTTGGATGTTTAAATGCATTCTTGTTATTTTCTTGGAAGATACAATTTTATTTGAAAATATTATATAGGAAGATATTTCAGCCAAGTGTTGGTAGTACCTCACATGATTAAACATGTTCACAATAATGAATGTAAGTAAATGTAGGTCCTCTAAACATCTTTTTGCCCTGATAAACATTTATCCTTTACTTTTGTGATAAGGCCTATTGTCAACATTCTTATCAAGGCAGACGTTGGTGAGGGACACTCCAAGGGAGTTGGAAAGACCAAGGTTGTGGAATGGGTATTCCTGTACCGAAAACATTTAATTAAGATCATTTCTGACTTTGAATCACCCTCTGTGCTGATGAAAAGGCAGCTGCAAAGAAGAAGGAGACCCTCCCACTGGTAGTAAACAGGGTAGGACAAATACCCTGCAGCTTCAAAACAAGGAAACATGGGCCCCCCTGCTGGCAAGCAGTGGGAGGAAGTTATCTCCCACAGACTTCAGAGATAAGTCCAAGAAAGGGATATAGGTGTAAGAATCATTGGCACAAGGAGAAGGAACAGGAAATGGAGCTAAACCATTCATCATGGTTTAGTTCCACTGTTGTGTAATAATGCAGGCAGATTTCTAAGGGCAAAATCATTGGGAGTTTGTATTGCAGAAATCATGGCTGTTAAATTTCTAAAGGAGGTGGGACTCCTAACACTTCTACTGTGTTAGCACAAAATCATGCATCAATAGGCTGCTTTTATGTGTCAGTGATGAATATTACGTCTTGTTACTATCTCACATTGGTGAAAAATGATTTTCCATTGAATCTCGAGCACTAAATTATCATAATAAAGCACTTTATTAAGTGGTATTCTTTAATGGTATTCTTTAAATAAAATAGAATCTATATGATCCAAAAACTTCAAACGTTTTAAAGAAAAAGTTCGGCAGCCATATGTATAGTTATGAACAGCGCTGTTTTCATGGAAGTAGATTGTTGTACTTAAAGAAAACCTGACATCTTTCATTTGAATCTGCCTTTGCAAAAATATAGAATATAAGCTTGAAAAATCTGACACATTTTGAATTTCCCCAAAAACATTTGCTTCTTAAGGCTTTTATATACGTAATATCTGAGATTTTAAAGTCCATTTTCATAACCTTATACAAAAACAGAAAATTAAAAGTCTTATTTGATTTATTAGGGTTTTCTGGCTTATTCCTATTAAAATTAAATAATAAATAAATAAATAAGTAAATAAGTATCAATGTTCCAGTGTTGTATAACTAAGTAAACCTTCCCATCAGCTGAGTTCTGTGTGTTGAAAAAAAACTTCCCTACCTCCCTTCAGAAGCTGTCTATAAACAGATTGTTCTTGCTTCTTTATATTGTTGGTTGAAACATTGGGATTTCAATGAAAATTAAATTTCACTAACAAACAATAATATTATTTCCAGAGACATAACAGTGGTGCCTTGGTGACAATGGTTTGCTTTGTTTCTGTACTTAAAAGAACAATTTTCTAGTAAAAATCTAAAACTGCTTAAAGGTCAGAAATTTTTTTGTTGCTAAAATTTTTTCTAAAGAGAAATGTTGGAGATAATGGATAGTAATAATCATAAGTTTATACTTTTAAAGCTAAGAATTTATGTTTATCATAAATTGGCTCTTTATTTGATGATAATTAAGGTAGCAGTTTTGCAAAAGGAACATGGATGTAAAGTAGCAGAACATAGTACGGGATTCCTGTTGATGAAATACACGGAGAAAAAATTATGCTTTAAAGACATAATAAACCTGATTTCCTTTCTCACTAGTTTTGGGTATATGGTGACACCATCGTGGCACTCTGTTTTTAGCTTTTCTATCTGAGAAGAAGTAACAAAAATATTCTATGTTCTCTACAATACAGACTTATGTTAAGAAGGACATGATATAGTGTCATCCAGTATTATAAATAAATTATTCCCAAAAATATCTTAGCCAGGAGAAGATGACTGGGGTGCTCACTAAAACTTGTTTACATATACTCCATCCAATTCTCCTCCCTCCCAACCACATAGCTGGGATGTACCTTCTCTCCTTTTTGAATTAGATGTGTGCATATGACGTGTTGGGAAATAAAATGTGAACAGATAATAGTGCTTTTAAAGTGAGCCACTCACTTGTGTCTCTTTCACTGGTTATGTCAGTCAAAATGGCCCTTCATCAGCCTGGGCCCTGAACAGCAGGCAGAGCCCTCCTTGTTCTACAGCGTGAGTGAAAAGTGAACCTTTGTTGAGATAAACCAATGAAATGCGGGATGGCTTCTTAATGCACCAGAGCCTACACTATTATGACTCACAAAATACATAAATTCCACAAGGTCAAAATTATGAAGTTTATGTCCAAAAAATTAAAAATATATATAAAATCCTTCTTGCCTATACTTGGCTTTTTAGATACAAATTGATGATATCTCCATTGGCTTTTTAGATACAAATTGATGATATCTCCATCTCAAATACACTCCATTTTTAAAACCTACAATGCTAACCACCAATGTCAGCGCTCTAGGGTTTTCTATTATCCTCTCATTTTAATAACAGGAAAATTGAATTAAGTGGCAAATTAATCACACAAATATGTTACACAGCCTAAAATGGTGACACTACCAAGACTTAACTGTGGAAGCAGCAAGGGGCCACTTTGTAAAGTACACAATTTTCTAACCACTTTGCCTTACATCTAACACTAACACAGAAAAACACTGAATATAAACTGTACTTAAAAGTAAAAAAATAAAAATAAAAAAACACATTACTGTCTTGAAGCAAAGCTACAATAAAATTGTATAACATTTTCAGTCATAAACTGATGTTTGAATGAGTAAATTGAATACAAAGGGAATATATGTGGATGTCAGCAGTAAAGACCATGTTCAAAAGACAGAGATTTTTGTCAATGACCATGTACCTTATATATGTAAGTGTTGTACACTGTGACATATCATATAAAATTAAAATTTCCAGAAAAATAGGTGATTTTACCACCAATAAAATATTAAAAATTGTGCCTTAAATTCCACGCTTTAAATTGATCAGTCTTTGTCAATTTTTGTCAGCCTTTGTTCAAAATATGCTCTAATTTACAACATAGATGTGGTTTTATGATGTTCCCCAGTTAAGATGTATGCCTAAAGGACGTGGCATATCTACATTTTGTATTAAGACCGTTTGGAGAGTACTTCCATCGTTGGAGCTTCTCTGGTGTAATTTCTGCACCTCTAGGTTTTATAACATGTGGAGGTTTAATTAGTTGTGAATGAATGAATGAATGAATAGAAAGTAGAAATGTATTTAAATAAACAATGATAAGTGTTTTGTTTTGTTTTGTTTTGAGAACTTGCTATGTACAAAGTACTTGGATGAACGCTAGAACACAAGTTCTCAATGCTGGGAGATTTAATAAGTACCAGAACCTGAATCCCAATGAAAGCCAATTAAATCAGAACCTCTGCAAGTGGGGCCTGAGTATTCCCCTCTCCCACCAAGTAGGTAGATTAGTAGATCACATGATAAGTGTGTTTTATTTGTTTTCAAACCACACAATATTAAGGTATGCAATTTGATTAGTTTTGATGTAAGTAGATGCACAATGTCACCACAGTCAAGATTCATTGTCTATTCCTGAGCATTTAAAAAATCTTCTAAGGTGTTTCAAATGGGCAGTGAAAGTTGAGAAACAAAGCCAGAGAGAGAGAAAGAAAGAAATAAGAATGATCTCTCTCTTGTAGCATAGCATCCTTGTGGAAGGCTGACAATCAGATAATTCTAACTAAATACAAAAAAAGCTAAAATAAGTCTAAATTCAAAAATAAGCATTAGGTTTCTGAGAAAGAAATAAGAGGAATTAAGTATAATTTGATGATTTATTTCTATTTTATTTAAAATCATTCATATTTTATAATATTGCTACATGACAAAATCATGTTTGACACCTAAAGTAGAACTTTAAAATATTTCTTAAAAACTCAGTATAAAGTAGATTATTCCCCTTCGAATCATAAAAATAACAGTATTTCAAAACAACTTAATATTCAAAATACATTAAAATGAAAATAAATCAATGTTAATTTTTGCTGTTAATTATAATTACAAAAAATACTTACTAGAGGCTATTTCAGAATTCTATATATTTAGAAATTCAAGGATGCCCACATCAAGCAAAATTTTATTTTACTTTTAATATTTAGATAGCTAACTCTTTCTGTATATAATTTAATTTGAGCCAGTTTCCTTATTATAATTAATTGGAAGTTATTATGAAAGACTTTGTCATGCTTATCTATTAATATTGTTCACTACAATTGTGGTCCATCTATCACTTACTAGTTCCATGAACTTAATAATTCACTTAACCTTTCTGGCACTCTATTTATATAATATGGAGATTAGGTTAGAAACTCTAAAAAAACTACCCAATATATAAAACTATAATTTTATGGTTCTGTACACAGAAGTTCACCTTTTACAGTTGAAATCTTCTCAACATTCGGAAAACTAGGGCCATTTTAAGCTATTATCTCTCATGTGTGATTTCTCAACCTTAAACAATAGAGCTCCCTTTTAGAAAAAAAAAATCTGTTTGCAGACCTTCACTGTGGACCTAAATTACTTTTTCTAGATTTAAATATAAAACTAAGTATGAATTCCTAGAGCTTGTAAGTCTGATAAAATTATAAAATCAAGAGAAATGTACAAGATATAAACAAATCTACAAAGTAAAATTCATTTTCTCCCTCCAATAGAACTAGAAAGTTGAAGGTTTTTTTATTTCTCAAGATACAGGAAAACAATGTCTTGACAGTGTCTAAGTCAACTGAGAATAATATTTTCTTCATCAATGGTTGATAAGTCAGGGCAACCATAGTACATTCAACCTAGTTTCCTTAATTATTTAAGTGATCAAGCAATCTGTCAACTGTTCAGACTGTGTTACTGACAATGTGTGTGGAATGCTATGTATGACACTACTAAGAGCTAACATACCTTGACACTTGGAAAGAAATGACTAAGACAAAGCTGTTAACATTTAAAATGTATAATTACCAAAATTTAACATTTGGTTCAAAACTCTTAACTAAACAAAAATATGACTGGGAAACTCTAACTTGGCTACTTTTCCTACAATGAAAACAGGGAGAAACAACATTTATCTGAGCTAAGTTTCATGAGGCAGCTGCTAAATTCAATCATTCTGTTATCAATCACTCTTAAATTTTTCATACGTCTTCATAACTCTTATTTCTTATAAGCTCAGACTTACTCTTTAATTTAAAAATCAGATGTCTAATTACATGATTTAAAAAAATGAAAATTGCATAATCATAACTATTTAAATATAGACATCAGAAAAAATCATAACAATCATTCGATAGTGTATATATATATATATACACACACACACACACACACAATAATTTCTTAATTAAATCAGAAAATCTACTTGTATTATGTAATCGTTATAGTTCATCCCATTTCTTAAACTCATACTCTGGACACAAACTGTCATTTACTTTAACCTCTACAAATTTAGAAGCAGTCAGTTTCTGAGTGTTCATCAGTTATAACTATTATTCTGAATAAGACCCTGATACTTCAAGACTCAACATTTAGAAAGCATAGTTTAGAGTAGATCAGTTCTAAGTCACATATATGGATCTTATTTCTATGGTATTCCCCCAAGACAAAATTTCAAAGGCTTCTATAAATAAACAAAATAAACAGTATCTCCTTAACCTGACCAACCCAGGACATCATAAGCATCTGCTTATCATAAACCTAAGTGTTCTAAAAATAATGATCAGCAACATCAGTTAAGTACCCACTATGTGTCAGAAAATGGATTGAATACAAAAAGAACCCCATTATATACAGTATTCAAGTGGGATTAGATTCAGGAAAGTGGGGTCAGGGAATGGCAAATAAATTGAGAAGAGATAAACTTGGTAATAAGATGTGGAGAAAATCAAATGGCATGCTGAGGAGTTTGGGCTTTTTCCTCTAAACAATGCAGAGTCATTAAAATTTTTGAAGGGTTGATTCTCATGATCACATACAAAGTTTAGGAAGTACTCTGATGGCAGTGTGGTTGATGGACAAGGGAGGAGAGAATACAGAAATAATTAGGAGCTTATAAAAAAGTCAAGGAGCCAATTTTCTTATTCGAAAGCTGAGGTAGTAAGTACAGAGGTAAAGAGGAGTTTAAGATTAAATGTAAATATATGATCAATAGGATTTTCATGAAGGTTGGTTAAGGATAGGACAGAGCAGAGTATAGCTAAAATATGAATTGCATAAAGATTATATGTTGAAAACCTATTAGATTTCCAGCACAGATTACTATCAAGCACCAACCAGGACAAAAAATAGGAGGTGCAGGTTAGAGATAAAGATTGAGCTCATTAAAATTCTGGGTAACCTTCAGGTTACCAAATCAAAGATATACTAATGCAAATTGGAAGTATTAAGTGCCACAGAGGGTCACACAAGTACTGGGAAGGGTGGACCTCTGTTTCAGAATTGAGCAATGACTTAGTCCACCTGGTTAAATGTGTCCATGGTCACTGTCGATAGTCTGTTGCATCACCGGAAGGCATAATTTATATAGTATCTTTTATCTTTTCTAAATAGAGGTGTTTCCTCAGGGGGAATGCTACCAAAACAGGAAAAGGGCTCTGAAGATATACATACTGTCAGAAGTTGTGATTTTAGACGTTCTTATTGTAGATTACTCAGAAAAGGGTCCAGGAGGACAGCCAACTTGCCCAAACTACATCAGCCGCATTTCACCACATAGGACTGTCTTAATTATTGGTAACTCAAACACTCTTGAAAGCCGCTGTGAGTCATTCAACTTTGATGCCTTTGCGTTTCCAGTTTTACATTATTCCGATTTGGTTTGATTGGGCCTCAATAACCTCAATTTCCTCTCCCTCATTTAAAAAAATTAAAATTTGGCATTCAGGATGTGATTATTTAAAAAAAAAAAGCAAAATTATATGTTGAAAACCTATTAGATTTCATAACAGCCGCCATCTCCAAACTGCAGTAATTAGGCCTTGGGTTGCCAGCCACCACGTGGTATTCACAGACGGGGTAAATGTCATTCTATCTTAAAACAAATTATTTATATGAAACCTGAATTTCTTCTAAAGAGGCGTGTGAGGAAACCAAACACAGGTTTCTTCTTTTCACTTAGCTTCCTAGTGAACCCAAGGGTTTATTAAAGCTCAAATTTCACCTGTTATGTTATAGTTTTAAGATTTAAAATTCATGTCACAAAAATAAACAAAAAAATAAAATTCACAAGAGACCACAAAAAAGAGCATTGAGAAGAAAAACGGAGGGAGTAAACGTCCTAGATGAAGGAAAAGTGGAAGATAGTGGGAATAGCCTTGGGCAGATATGAGAATACTAAACACGTCGTTTGAGACAGGGGAACATTTCTAAAGGGCAGATTCTTAAAAATATGAATGCTGGGGTCTAAGTAGGTCCTTAATTTTTCTCTCTGGCCCTAGTGTTACACCGATTGTGGTTGACCTTCCCCATTCCCAGGAGGCTCATCTTCCTCAGTAACATTTAGTTGGATAACTCGCCAGCTTATACTTGGTAGCTTTGTCCCTAGAATATAAATCCAAATGGATTATTTGAACTTTGTAAGACTTTCCACGAATTAGACCCATCTCTGTCCAGTAGACAGAATACAAGAACATGAAACTTGAATACTATAATTATTTATGTTGAATTGATAGAACTCTATTCTGCTTAGTACATGACATGGATGAGATTTTTTTTTTTCAAACTTTCCCATTTTAAAAGTTGGCCATACTCGAACCTTATCCAGAACAACCCAAGACACACATTTAGTTACTTTCATAGAAATAAATCTAAGAATTTAATATATGGAATGAGAAATAGATAAAATATTTAGCAGAATTAATAAATTAATTTTAAAAAGGCAAAGAGGAGGTAAATAATTCCAGGTTTTTGTTTGCTTTTTGAAAGAACGAATATAATTTGAAAACTGTTGACATACAAAACAAAAAACATATACAAATTAGGATGTCAGCCTATCAAAATTATTCAGCAATAATTTTGCAAACCATAAAACTATAATTTTAATATATGCTAATAATATGAAAGGCTAATAAAATACTCAATATTTTAGAAAATGACAGGTTGAAAATTAAGCCACTAAAATCCCAACAAAATTTGTAAAACTAGATAAAACATTTTTTATTGTAAATACCACCTTCAAAATAAATTCTGTGATGTTATTTTACTAATGAGTTTTTTCAAAATTAGAAATCACATTAATATATATAATTATAATTATATATTATATATAATTATATTATAGTATATTATATGGGACAGAATATAATATATAAATAATATATAATATTACACATAATACTATATCACTATAGAGAATATTATAAAACTTTCAATATAAATATAAGCTGCTTAATAATACTAAAAAGATGGCAAGCAATGAAAAAGCATCCTAACTTTGGAACAGTCTTCCAAATTACCAAGTAAATAAAAAAGTACATATAGTATGGAATAAAATAATAAACTTCCATCTATTCAAGGGGAATATAAAATTAGCAAGTCAACTGCTCAGAGAACAAGTGATTGGGGCAGGGATTCAAACTCAGGTTACAGAGTCATTTGTAGGCAAATGCGGTAGGCATAACTCTTATATCATCATCACTCTCACTGCTGGAATTCCTGCAGTAGGCTGTATTTTCATATACTGAAAACATTTGGCAATTTATATAAAGGGCTAACTAGTTATGTTTAGGTGGTGAGAATATGGTTATTGTGTTTTTATTTGTATTTAAATTAATTTAATTTGTCCATTATGAGCATAATATCATGTGAAATGAGAAAGAATAACAAGTGATTTCAAAGCACTTTGCTGGGGTCAGGAGGTCAGATGAAGAATTGGGTGTGTTTTAGATATCTCCCTCAGATCCAACACTGTTTAAGGACTTAGAGCCCATCTGGTTGACATCACGGTTGTCATAAACTTAAGCAGCAAGTTTCAAGGGGCACAGTTCTCAGTTACCTCCAAATGGTTCTATGAGATGAATAATGACTTCATATCTCCCATCCCAAAACTGGAAGAAATAGCCTTGACTATAGTGGCTCAGTGGGTTGGGCTTCATCCCACAAACCAAAAGGTTGCCCGTTCAGTCCCTGGTTGGGGCATATGCCTGGGTTGTGGGCCAGGTTCCTCGTTGGGGGTGTGTAAGAAGCAACTGATTGATGTTTCCCTTCCGCTTTTTCTCCCTCCCTTCCCCTATTGCTAAAAATAAATAAATAAAATCTATAAAAAATGAAGAAATAAACTCAATGAAGATCATCCACAAAAAAAGATTTGACTGGATTATTAAGGTATCAGAATGTATGAAATACAGAGTTCAATATCATTATAATGTATAGGTAATTGTGTGTTTATTAAAGCTCATAAATAATATTTTTTAAATTTTACTATGAGAAAATAAATAAGGAGATTATCTAAAAAGAGAAATTTAAATGTATATTTATGTGTACAGTCCTACCTACATACGGTTTACAAAATATATTTGCTAGCAACGGAGAAGTTAAATTCCCGATATTTTACTCTGTTTTGGATTTTAGAGGAGATTGATAAATAGTCCACAGGTTTACATGGCATATATTTACATTCCAGCATGAAAACTTAAAAATAAAAGGAAATTCTAGCGGTGTTGTTTTTTTTATTTTTAAAAAACATTTAAAATATGAGTGAGTTGTGGTAATTCATGGTTCTCATTTCAAAACTCAGAAACTTGTATTAATTCTGGTGAACAGATATGGTGATATAACAAGAAGTTCCACTTACCATTTGGATAGAATTCTTGGAATGTCATTTGGGTAATTATCCCAGTAAAATTCTTGAAGATCTGAAAAATTGATGGAGAAGGATTAAGAAAACATCCTTCACACATAATTTTATGATACAGTTATTCCATGTCATCTTTGAGTAATAACTGTTCCAGATTTCCACAAGAATACATTCAAACTCATGATTTTCATTTAACATCAATACCGTCTAGACTCAGGAAGTAGGCTTGTCCTTTTCTTTATTCACAGACCAGCTTTAGTGCTAGGAGCTCCAGCCTGCCTGTCCTCAAACTCAGTCTTGACCTGCAGGAACCACACCGCAGATTAAAAAAAAAAAAAAAATTCATTCTGAACTCTGACTGCGTATTTCCCTTAAATGAAGCCAGGAGACTATACCACTATGCTATTATTTTTGAATGCACACTTTCTGTGGGAAAAATTGTATTATAATAATTCACTGTGATAATAGGAAATCTGTATCCTGAAAATTTAAGTACAAGTACTAGGTTTGTGCGTAAATAAAAAAATACTACTTTATAATTTTAGTAATTATATCACCCCTGAAAATGTATTTATTTTAAGATAGTGATTACAAAATTACTCAGATGTAATACTCTTATTGCCAAGTACATTTGTAAAATCAGAAGAGCCCTCATCAATCTAAAAATTCCTTATTTTTAGGATATGAGGTAAATGAGACCCAATGAAGGAGAAATGGCTTAGCCTAGATCTTAGCATAGAGAGAGCACTATGACCAGATGTTAAGTCTCAAAGCTTTAGCTTATCTCTTTCCATGTTATTATTTTAAAACACATTTATTAAGGCTCTGATGTATACCAGGCACTGAACTGGGCCCTAGATAATGAACAAAATAACGAACAAGGCAGATAAGATAAGTGCCTTCATGAAGCTTATTCTCATGGTCTTTGTTCATTAAATTATTGAATGTAGTACATTTCCACCCATGTAAGTAAAAAAGAATGCAAATATAACCAAGATACCAACATTTTGGCGTGCAGTTCTACTATGAGCCAAGTCTGGTTTCCAATGAATATTCTATCTTTAACCTTGAAAATATATTTGGCCTGCAAAATACTTAGCTAAACATCTGAGTATCTTTCAAATGTAGATGACGCTTCGTGCATGGAAAAATTTTTCAAAAGTCAAAGGGAACATATTTTTCCATTGAGTGCTTTAAAAGAAATTTTTTATTTGTTTACTGATCTGAATGTGTTAACTTTCAGACTTAGCATGAAGCTTAATAACGTGCTGTAGAGACGAAAAGTTCCACGAATACAAATGAGCAAATAGATTTCACATGGAAAAGCAAAATAAAGACCTTGAGATCCATTCTGTGTGTAATTCCTTACCTACTGTTATATATTTAGTACTGAGCTCAGTGTTCTGCTTACAGTAGATATTTGGAAAATAGAATGATATAGTTACATGTAAAATATTGAATTTCTAGATTTCTAAAGCACCTTTCTCACTCCTTCCTTTTCATGCCTCCAACCAATGAAAGTTACTTTCCCATTTAGTTGCATTACCTTAATAACTCTGGAAATATTATTTTAGAATGACTTTCACATGAGGAGATTAGGATTTCTTCTACATTATAAAAATAGCAATTAAAACATGGAAAACAAACAGCCCAAAATAATGTGTAGTAAATGTGAATCTAAGTTCTGCCTACCAATTACGGTTTTGTCTATTATTAAAACAATAGAAAGATGAGCAAAATATTAACTAATTACAAAGTGATTATTGGTTAAGTTCCCTTGAGAGGGGCAGTCACTAAGGCTGCTTCTGTTTTAGCAAGTAAGTTTCCCCCCATAAAACCCTTTAATATAAATTCAATATACTGAAAGAGCAACTATTTCACGCCCCCCCCCCCAAAAAAAAATCAAGCTGTAGAATGGAACTATCAGAGGAGATGTGAGGAAATCTGTTTCCTTCATTTTAAGGAAGCAGTGGCAAGGCCAGAGCCAGGCTCCTGATCACATACTTGGTTAAGTCATTGACAGAACTGAAGCTGGTTAATGCTCCTAAAGTTTCATGGCTTTTACAACTGTACAGCGAGGCAAAGACGAGTTTCTTTTATTCGCATCCACTTACGACATAAGGAGTGTTTTATGGCAGATAAAATAAAAGTAAAATTCTAACATATGTAATATTATATAATATACTATTACATATATCCTGTATCTGTAGATGCACTGGAAATTTCTCAACTTGAAATCTGTGTCTTCCAATTTTAGTAACCAACTCCATCATATAAGGATATTATCTTTTCAGAATTATGACATTTAGAAGTCATAAGCAATTGCACCACCACAGTTTGTAACCGCTGTCTTTGGCCAATTTCATTCTACCTCCCTTGAAGTAAAATTTTTCCAGTAGATGAGATCTCTAAAAATTTCTCTATAGTGCCTTCACTTTTAGAATTAATGTTAATATATTCTTTAAAAAAACCCTCAAACCTTATTGCCCTATGTTATACTTCTATTCCTATTCACTGCTATTATATAAATTTTGGTTGTAAGATTTGATTTTTCAAAATATCAAATATCAGAGTTTTGTATTTTTATTTTATTTTTACTTAAAACTATAGCTCTGATTTATATCCTGGGAGCACGTGGTGCATCCATGAATATTATCTGTCATCTGCTTAAACAATGTCAAAGCTTTTTTTGTTTTTTTAAATATTATCTTATGACTGCAAATTGGGAGTCCAAAAACAACACCAGTGATAGGAACAATGTTTTACTCCCATTTCTTTCAAACAAGGCATTAACTAGGGGTCAAACGTTTATGACAGAAATAAACCACACTGATGTAGGCTGTATTTGCCGTAAATCTGTCAGTTACTATATGCTTCAAGGAAGATGATCAATTTCTTTTAATAATGGCTTTGCTATTAGAGAATAAAGGAAGGGAAAGGACCTAAAAGAGAAAGGGAAAGAGAAGTTCCGAGAATGACTACAGTAGCTGTCCTGTACCGCACTCTCACTGAGTTATCAAAGACTTTAAGCCAGAGCATGACGTGAGTTGATTTAATGTCTTTATGACATTTATTTTAGCTGTTAATTGGAGAAGAGAAGAGGAATGGGCGGTAAAGTGACTCTAGAGAAGAGGGGAGAAAAGTTGGAAGGCTGCTCTTGCAGTCCAAGCATAACACGCTGATATTTTCAACTAGAAAACAGCAGAGAAAATACAGAAGCAAGTGTAGTTGATATGTTTGGACAATAAACGTAGGTGAAAAAATTGAAGATTACTCAGGTTTTTGACTTGAGCAAGAAGGTAGTTCTTAATGCCTTTTGTTAAAGGGCATGTCTAAGAAGAACCATATTTGTCCATGGTGGAGCAGAGGAGAATGGGAGGGAAGACCATTATTTTCGCTGAGTTGCCTTTGTAGACTTAAAAACATTTGTTCTATAGGTCATAGTAAACAAGATGTTCTATAAAATACCGTAATTTCTGCTTTAGCAACCATAAAGATAGTAGCCAGCTCTCCATTTCTGAGCTATCGTGTTGAGGCGCTCCATGAATAATGTTCATATCTTCTCTATTTACTCTCTCACTCTCCCAGATCCTTTGGCAGAAATCATCAATGACACTCGTGTGTCTCTTGCTCTGAAAATTAACACATCCCTCTACCCTTTGGACTCCTCTCATTAATGTCCCTTTCGCAGCTCAGTTCCTCAAAAGAGAGCTGAGGAACTTGCTCATTTGAGCTCTTCCATTTATTTTCAATTTGACTAGGCCACTGAGTGGTGGCTCCACTTCCACTGTATTACTGAAGCTGACCGCACGAAGCTCCCCAGTTATTTCTAAGAACAGCACCTCATGGATTTTTTTGCCGAGCTCTTTCACTGGCTCCTCCTCCTCCTCCTCTTAAATATTATTTTTCTGTACATCCCTGTTTCTAATTTCATTCTTTCTCCTGTCAACATTCTGCTTTGAGTAATATTAACACTCCATTTATTAACTGCTGATGACCAACAAATCAATACCTCTAACTTATATTCTAAACTGCAAGTTTACATATGCAGCAGGTTACTTGGTATCTCCACCTGGCAGCCCCGTACCCTGTACATACTTCAAACAAAAGATGGCTAAACACAGAGTTCCCTACCTTCACTCCCAAACCTCCGCTTCCATTCCTATTGGCAGATAGCACACTCATGCATCCATTAACTCAAGGCAGGTACTTGGAAATCAACCCAGGCTACTGCATATTCCACACCCTCCAAATTTTACCACTGGCACAATATTATTAATATTACTTCCCTGAAATATCCTGCCTCAACTCCTCACTTCTCCATCACCACCACCATGGCTTATTTCATGTCTCAATATTACCTGAATGAATCATTTCTTGTCTGCTTTGCTGCCAAAGGTCTCTATCTAAACTATGCGGCTCAGTTTCTCTCCTCATAAAAAGCCTGAAGTATGCCTTCACTGCCTAGAGGGAAAAAATTCAGGAACTTGAGCAAGGCTTCTGATGATTTCCAAGACTGGATCCCTACCTTATTTCCTTACTGGCATTCTTATCTCTCACCAAACCCCTGACATCCTTTAACAGTGTGTACGTGAATAATCCTGTTGCCATCTATCCTGATTCTCCTGGAGTTTCCACACATAAATGAATACTGCTTGATGATCCAGGTATAAGAAATTCTTGAATATTTTATACCCTTGTTTATACAAAGTTCTCCTATAGCAACTCTAATATTTTATGGAGCTCATGGATCTCATACCTCTAATCTCGCTATACTGCTCTTGTCTTGATAAATCTATGAACATGATTGGCACTCAATGTGATTAATCTTATTCAGGAATGAATGAGGAGGAAGAATAAATACATTACTGAATAAATGACTTATCCCAAATCCCTACTGAAAGTCCTAATATTTATAAATATTTGTTCAAATTATCATGATTTCCTAATCCCCTATTAAAGTAGAGCCCACAGAAAATACTACCACTATATTATATGTGCAGCCTAGTATGTAAGAACAAAGTGTCAATGCAGGACAAATCTATTAGGTCAGCTACTGACAGACATAAGCCATTTCATGGACTTTGACTACAGGTAAACTTGAGAAAACAAATTCAAGTTAAACTTTGAACTTCAGAGTTTAGGGAGAAGAAAAACTACTAAAATAAAATACATATTGTGTAAATTCTGTTGGCACTATTTCTAGATACAACTTAAGCTCTCTTAGTTATCTTGATCTTTATTGCTAAAACTAACTGTAAGTAAAGCATATGAATTGCTCAAGGACTTAGCAAATAGTGACTTTTAAAAACATATGTAATGTTACTCATGTAGCTAAGTCAGAACTACACTTATTCAGTGGTACAGATGGAAATGACTTTTTCTGGAAACGAGGATAGGATTATTGTTGTTTGTTTGTTTGTTTTTTTACCTGCAGAAGTAATTCACATGCTAGTGTCTATGAGGGGTTTCAGACCATAAAATACATCAAGGCACATTTGAATCAGAATGTCATCATATTATAGCTGTGAAATTTAGATGTGATGCTTTCACACTGTTTACTTTGTACCCTATATTAATTACATGTGATTTTCTATTTTAATTTTTAAAATGCATAGCAGTATATAAATTCATCTTCATTGTCAAAGATTCAAACAACATACACTTATCGCTATAAAAAAGTTTTCCTTCCTCCTTTTGGCCAGTTTCATTCCCTCCCCCAAGGATGTTTAGTATGCATTATTCAAGTAATTATGTTATATATTTACATATGCATTTTTAAATTATATGTACTGTTCAGTGTATTGCATTTTCCCTTAATAGTAATACTGAAAGATCTTGTTGGTAGAAGTAAAACTTTTAAGAAATCGTTAAATGCAAGAGATCTTTTAACTAGTAATTCCACTTCTGCAAAAGAAGGCTTAAACAGTGGTGTTTATCACAGGGTTATTTGAAATAATAAAGGAGAAGGAAGGATATAAACATCCAAAACTACAGAAATGTTTTAAAATGTTATGACATATGTATACTCTATATTATCGTGTTACTGTTTAAAGTAATGAGACAGATTTAAATGTTGTGAACTTATATACCTGTAACTTATTTTCTATTATTCTTCTGAAAGTATTAACTCAGCTTTATGTGTAAGCAGTATTCTCAGATATTAAGTCTCATGAAAGAATAGCAGCGACTGTAAGTTCTTTAATGTCAGAGAAAAACTCTGGTTGCTGGTAGGTTTCTGATTTGGAAAAGAATGGGGAGTTTTATTTTTCTTAGAAATCCCTCCTTCTCAGGATGTCGTTACAAAGAGCGATGGGCTTCGGAAACTGATTTTGAGCAAGGCGTTTGATCTATCCGAGCCTCAGTTTCTCAATCTCTAAATTAAATTAAGGTGATAATTAAGTATGAAAGCACACAGCACAAAGAGCTACCCATTAAATGTGTTTTATAACTATAATTAAAATTCTTCCTTCAATGATTCTTTGATGAACCTAACAAATTCTGATCACCTCAGGTATTTAATCCCTAACAACTTAATTTACACAAGAGGCAGGGGTAATTGTTTAATATAACAATAGGTCTTGCTTAAGGGTGGTAATTTATTAAATAAGACGACACTTTAACTATAAGTTGTTAGTAAAAAAAACAAAAGAAATCTTTTAAGTTCAATTTTACTATTTAGCACTAATGTATGTTTAAAAGGTCAAATAATTTACTAAAAACAAATGTTTAATCTCAAAAGATTAAGTACAAATAAAACTTCCTGAAAAGTCTAATAGTTCTCCATTTCTGATAGTAGTTTGCAATGTTTGTCATTTGCTCATATCTTGCTTTCTATATTTCATATTTATTACCATATTATAAAATAACATACTTGTAGGATATGGGTCTTCTTTTCCTTTTTATCATCTCACCTAACCCATCCTAGTTCTCCTTACCAAGGAATGTACCAAATAAATGTGGAATGCTGAGAGCAAATATTGGTATTATGTGTACATTACTGTAACCACCAACAGGAAATAAAATGATGAACAGAGTTATGGTAGGAAGTTTCAATGACCAAATTCATATTACTGTTTGGTTCTCACATTTTTCTTAAGCCACGCTTTAAGGATATATTTTCCTAGACAAATAAATACTAAGTGTGAAATGTGAGTATGAAAAAGGAAAAACTTTTCTAAATATTCAAAACAGGGTTTAATGAAAGAAAATAATTGAGAAATATTTTCACAAGCATTATATAAATCTTTACCTCCTCTTGGAGTATTAGAGAAGAGATAGCTAAATAATTTACTTTCACTTAAAAGCAATAAAAAGAGGAGGCAATAATTATTCTGTAATTAAAGATAAATTCACAATCTTATAAATAAAAGATAGTTCCAAGTGTGGCACTCTTCTCAAAAATGTCCTTTAACTTAAATATTCTCTCCTTTGAGATGAAAGAAAAATATATTATATTTTATATTATATCATTATTCTTTTGCATTTCTTATGAATTATTTTTCAAAATCAGATTCAATAAAAAAATTCTTAAGATAATGATTCACCCAAATTATATTGTTTAATTTTTTCAACAGCCCGCCAAGGTAAGAGTTATTAGCTTCATTTTACTGATGATCAAATGAGTCTCAGAGAAGTTAAGAAACTTGCCTAGAGATAGCCTGCCACACTTCAGAGCTGAAATTTGAATTTCCATTTCTTCACTCCAGATTTCACTGTTTTTTAATTTAGCACATCACAGTCACTTTAAGATCTTGTATCAAAATGAACATAAATACTTTGCCTTTATCATTTTATTGACCAACATAACCATTCTCATTATATATATTTAAGGTAGTATTTATAAAAACATGAAATGAGTAGCATTTAATAAACCTAGGTATATAAAGTTATCAGGTATATCATATTCTTCCCATGTGATAGGAAGGATAAGAAGGCCCTGAAATGTGTCTTTATTGTTTTCTTGTTGTTGTTGGGTTGCTGAATTCTCTGTAATTAAATCGCAATCAGGCACCCAAAGACAGGCTAATCTCAGTACTGTATTTATGTAAAGCAGACAAAGACTACATTCCATTTTGTGGTCTGGACACAGTGAACAAACTCCAGCAAAAAGGTCAGCATAATTGAAACCATCCTTCATGAGCCTGACATGGAAAAAAGACTTTGAATTCTGAAAACTCTATACAACAAAAAGATAAATATATTTTTTGCAGGACTATATGAGTACCAATATTTCAGTCCTTAGTTGAATGATTCTTGTGGCCATTTCCATAACTTTTAAACATCATTTTTCACCTAATAAAAGTAATTTGCATTAGAAAGACCTAATTGTGTTATGCAAAAACCACAGGGATAATTATAGTTCACCCAGACAATCTTAATCTGTATTAGTGGAAACACGTTACAGGCCTGATGAGAAACTCACATATCATTATGCAATCTCAACAGCTGCTCAACTCAGTCTTGCCATAATCAAATCTAAGTTATCATCCCATCATTTTTAAGATGGCGTGTTCTTCCACACTTCTACTGATTTAAAGATATATTTTAAGTTATCAGATCTAAGGGTTAGTACTATAAATATGTTTCAATAAACCAAACATGGTCTTTTTCTAACATAATTTAAGATTGCACTATATACATTACAATTTAATTTAACCAGCACATATTTGCCAAATATATACTATGTTCTCAGTGTTAAAGGAACTAGGGTGCCCGTAGGCATTACAGAACCTGCTATATATTCAGAAGCAGCCAAATCCCACTGAGGAGAAAGTAACCACTTACTGTGTATGCCTGCTTTCCATACCTCAATTTGCCCAACTTACTTAAAAGTTTCAACTTAGTAATCAACTCATTAAATAATTATGAGATAGGGGGAGTATTTCTTTTTAGAGCAATATTAAATCCTTACTGAATGTAATTTAGCACTTTGTCCAGCTGGGTCTCACTTATCCAAACCGCTGGCATTTCCACCCTTTCCGTTGGAACTTTCTTCCATAACCAAACACATTTCACTGTTAGATTGTATTTCCTGTCTTTCAGTTCATCTTCTTCCTGATGCTTATTAAGCTGGAGACAAATACCTTACATCTGTAGAGTCAAAAATTAATTTTGCTTTGTTTTAGCAATCTGGGAGAGTCAGCAGATATTTCTAAATTTTCCATGAATAATAAACTTCTTATCTGTGAAGTGTCAACATTACTATAACCATTTCCAAATGATGGCAAAGTTACTGCTTTTGACAAGCAAGGGAAAATTCTTTAAAAAGTTGCTAAACTGTTTAATTTTTTTTACATATGTCAGGAAACTTTAATTTTCCCTCCTGGGGAAAAAATAAGTATAGGTGAAAGAAAATCCTACCTTTACAAAACAACTAGAAGATACATTCTACCATTTCAAGGAGTTGTAAAAGGATAGGGAAATAAATCAAACATACCACACACATTATTATTCATCCCAGCTGATATTTTCACAGATGACCTACTGATTCCTTTATACTTTTCAAGATATTTGACAAATTTGAATTATTCTTACTTTAATGTATATCTATAACTCTTAATTGGGAAGTGTTTTATATTAATTGTAAATATTTTAGCCCATTCAAATCATGCCTTTGTGAAATTCACTCTATTTTACATATCAAAACCCCAAGCTACCCAATATACCTCACCAAAATATTTAGCCAGTTATTATACACCCAAACTTAGCTTTAGAGGCTTTTACTCCTCATTTTCTATTTTTTAATTTTTTCTGTTTTATTTAAATGTTATATATTGTAAAGACTTACTCCTTCTGTAATATTGTTCTACAGAGTATCTCCTACAGAGTAGGAGAAATTGTGATAAGGAATGCCAAAAAAATTCAACTAGCAAATGGAACAATTTTCCCTCCAACTGCATACTATTGAAAAGACAATGGGAGTTAATTTTTGTTTTATTTTACTAAATTTTTAGTCATTGATTTTGAGAGAGAGAGAGACAGAGCGAGAGAACTTTTGATCTGTTATTCTACCTATATGTATTCATTAGTCGATTCTATGTGTCCTGGCCTGGGATTGAACTTGCAGCTTTGGCATATTGGGACAATACTCTAACCAACTGAACTACTTGGCCAGGGAAATCTTTATTTTATATTAAAAAATAAAAAAAATCTTAGTTATGCTTTTATTTAAACTCAGTACATAAACCTTAAGAAAACCTGATTACTACATATTTTTAGCTTAATCTAATCATGGATTCTAGTCCATGAAATAACTTTGAAGAAATATCAGTTTCAACCACCAAGATATTTAAAAAACATCAATGAAGAATTTTCAGTGAAGTGGTATGATACAATAGGGATTGCAATGTGGAAAAAAATCCTGCGGTAGCAACCAATTCTAGCATAAAATCTATTTGTGTCTGTCTTTATCCTCCTTGCTGTTCCAATATTTTACTACTGAAATACAGAAACTGTATCATTCTCTCAGGTGGTGAAAACCGAGACTGGTAGACTTTGTAACAAGGTTACTTTACAGAGCTGTGAGAGCTCAGAAAGACACAACACAGGCCAGGAGAAGGAAGTCAGATAAGCCATCACAGTGTGAAAACACTGGCGAGACCACAGGCGTGTCTTATACTTCTTTGTACAAGTGCTGAAGCATTAAATAATTGCTCCTCAGAATAACTCTATGTGGTGGGTAGAGTGGTCATCATGGAGAAAAACTAAGAACTCAGATAAGTTTTGTGGCAAATAAGAGAGTAGCCTAAGCTCAGTCTTTATCTTCTGATAAATCATTAGTCCTTTTTCCACTTACTTTAACAAAGTCCTCCTCATTTTCTGAATACCATTAGTGAACAGGAACTAATAAATGTAATACTAGATACTTTTAGGAAGTCCCACCCTTCTCTCTTTAATATTTTGAAAATTTATCCACTATTAAAAGGAAAGCTCAAATCATTTCAGGAGCACATAAATACTACCATCTGTAACTAAAATTCATTTGAAAATCATATTATTAGATGAAATTTTTATTGTAATTAATGTACTTTCATTTGAATTTTGCCATTGTACTGTATTTTCAATTGGCAGTCTCAACTTATTTCAACATAGCATATAATATAGTTAATGGAAGTAAGATTTCTCTGAAAGTTGGAATCATTTTAAGTAAATTATTGATCTACAAGAAACATATTAATTATAACACTATGGTTCTCATCTAAATTTTATTATCTCTTCTCTGCAGGAATTGATGGGAGGGTCTTTTGTTTTGACCTTAACAAGGGTTAGGCTATCTTCTTGGAGGAGTAACATTTTGAGTAGCTAATGGAAATGTATTCTTAGGGCAGAATACCTGGAAACCAGGCTTCAAAGATTCTACATCAATACTATCTGGTGTTTTACATCTGGTAATTTGTTACTAGCAGGTCTAATGGGAGTTCAAGAGGCTATTTTAGTCCTTAAACGTTTAAATACTTCCCTTGCATCATAAAAAAGGGGAAAGTGGCTCTCAAAACCTTCATTCACAGAGAGCATTTTAAGTAATGAATTTCTCGAATGGGCAGAGGAGACTTACACGTGTCCTTGAGAGGCACTCCAGCATTGTCCTTTCCTTCTCTGAACTCCAGAACAATTAAAAGGACTCATGAAAACTTCAAGCTCTCTCAAATTTATTTAACTTTTTGCAAAATTTACAAAGAATGCTTATATCCTGACAATGTTTAGAAGAGGATTTTGAGTGAGGATTTCGGTCTAGAGAAGGCACTTAACGATAAAAAGAATATATTTGCCCAGTTAGAGCTTTAAAAGAGAAAGGTCATCTATCTTGTGTTATTTCTTGTTCAGAATTATTTATTTTCAAAATATGTAATATGTGGCTACAACAGAAGATATCTCTGTTGTGCTTCTCCAAAGTGCAAGGCTTTCAGAGACGTCATTGCTCAAACCCAGGAAAGCTCTTGCCTGGGAAAATTTTAACAGTGTCTTAGCTAATGAAAACAACTGTAAACGCTCTTTGGAGCTCATCAAATAATTCCCAAGGATTAACAATTGAGAACACTCTGTTAGTGAAACACAAAATCTCTAGATTAGTCACCAGTGTAAATAATCTCAAAGTCTTTTCAAATCAGCTTTTTCAAATGTTTTGCCTAATTGTACTCCCAGTTCTATCCCAACTGCCTTAATTCAAATAGCTACCAAAGACTTTTATCTTTCATTTTTTTCATTTTAATGTGTCCTGAACACTACTTTATTTCTTAAGCATATGCTACAGATTTTCAAATGGCTCAAACTATAAACAGGGTGATAAAGGTCTGTCATGTGGTGGTCTCAAAATATCTCTCAGACATCTTTATTTCTGAAACTTTCATAGACTCTCATCTCTAACCATTTGATAGTCACTTGTTGTTAAGTCACTTTTCATGCAGTACTTCCACCTCACCCTAATGGCCTCAAGCTCTGTTCAAATGTTGCCTCTTCCAGGAAGTCCTTCCTTTGTAAGAAATTTTTTATCCTTCCATTATAGAACCTAATACATCTAGTATTGCATTAACATTTACATATACAGTTCTATCTAAGACTTTTGAAAGAAAAAAATATGTCTTGGTTATAGATATGCCCACCATAGTGTCTGACTCAGAGTTTTGTACATAGAGCAGAAGTGTGTTATCTGATTTAGTGGTTGTGACTCTTCTTGGGGACACAAATAGATGGCATTTATCAGAGTTACTTGGGCAAGTGATGGTCATATGGCTGTGTTCCAAAGAGCAGAATGTGGGTGGGATTAATTATTTCATTACCAGGTCAAGACCATCAAATCCTTCCACGTGTAAACTCATCATCTGAGGCTGTGGAAGCTGGTGTTGGTGAAGTTACAAGTTGGAAACTTAACGACTGCGTCCTTGAATCAATGAGCAGAAAGGTGTGTAGGGCATGCTGGTTTAAGTTCTGAACTTCTGTACTGTGCTCTAAATTTTAAACTTCTTAGATGCTGGAATTTTATCTATGACATCAATGAATGTACCCTTACAAGCAAAGGTCTGCTGACTGGTCAGCCAATTATTACCATGGAGAATAATAAATAATGCCCTAATGGTCTTGTTTTGGACGGATCTGCGAGAATGAACCCACCTTGACTCAAATGGACATCCCGTCTCTGGTCCAGTGCTGAACCGATTCTCATGCTGCTGCTTGGATCTAGCAGCTTCTCTAGTTGGACGTTATCACTCTCCTAGGATCTGTTACAGCTGTATGGAATCGGCCTCCAGGCCTCCTGGCTAGTACTGAATCCATTTGGCCAGGCTTTTTAAATCCTAACCATATGTCCCCATCACTCGAAGCCAAGCAGATGTTTTGGCCTTAAATAATATTTGTATCAAGCCATTCAGAATATTTTCACCTGGCTTGGTACTTCTATAACATTCATTTGGTAATGCTGTTCAAGCTGAAAAAGTCTAAAAGGCTTTTGAATGAGTGCTTCGTTAACCCTCTCTAATGCTGCTCCGTTACTGGTGAGCTGGGATTATGTCAGGTGTCTCTCTGTGGAGCCCAAAGCGCCTGCCAGTGTCACTGGAAAGAGATTAGGGATATCTATCAATCAGCTTGTGCATGTGAATCATTATCAATGCTACTTTTCTAAGTTTTTATTTATAACTATTCATTTTAATCAACCAATAGATAATTTAAATTAATTTTATAAATCCATAATGGTGATTAAAAGGTTAATAATATTTAGCAAGCATTGATCACTTTTTTCTGTGCAGAGGAGAAAAGAGTTCTAAATGTTGATTAAAGTCTTCTAAACCTAGGTGATTTGGGCCATATTCTTGTGACATTTTCCCCTCTGTAATTTCTGGTGCATAAATAGTACAAATGAATATTGTAAAAATCTTGCTACCTTGAGTTGTTATATCCTGCCTTTAAGAACATAGGGAATCTAATCTTACTAATTTGTATCTGACTGACAAGAAAATATTGATTGAGAAGATGAGAACAATAAGAAAGCCAATTATCACTGGACACAAGATATCAAAACTTAACACAGAAAAGACTGAAATTAAAGGCTAGCATATTTAGTTTTGAGATTTAAATGTTTACTTCTTCTTTGTTGAGGTAGATTTTACAGAAAATGAAGTAAAATTTCTGATAAGGGAAGGAGTGCCAGCAATGAACACTGTAGGAGAACCTTAAAGAAATTAAAAATAGTTGTGTAAGTAGAGAAATGAAAGAAAGATTATGCTGGAATTTCACTACAAAATAACAAATTATGAGATGTGAATGCAGAAATAGGCACCTTCCAGAAAGAAAGGTAAGAGAAGTTGGATAAAGGAAATTAATGCAACTGAAAGGTCAAAAGAAAACAACACAGACATTTTCGTGTCCTTAGAGGAAACAAACCAATAAATAAAAATATTCTACAGAAAAATAAATATGAGAAAAAATGAACTTGTTTGAAAACAAGTAAAAACAACACCTGAGAAAGCCTAAGGTAGATGTATCTTGAGTAATCAGAAAATATGGATAATTTTATTTAAAAAAACTAAAAAAAAAAAACCCCAGAAAATGCCATGTTGCCAAGGTATTACTTTCAAAAGTTAAAAAAATCTTGATAGCTCTATAGCTATGGTTTCCCTATATCTGATGTCATTCCTGATAAAAAAGACAGGGGTAAAGATGGGAAAATGCAAGTATCCAGATATAAAAGGCAGAAATAAAAAACATGAAGATCAAGTTGTAAGGAAAAATATACTATGACCAGAAGGACTTATCTATAATGTAACATCTATGGATGAATGGAATATAGGGTGACATAAAGGTAGGTTTACAGTTGTAAGTATGTGAAACAGAGTTTATTCTTGTATTATTTATTATTATTTTTTATTTTTCCATATGAACTGTAAATGTACTTTTGCCTCACCCAATATGAAAGATGGCATACATGATGCTAAACATTTAGTTATTCAATAAATACAGAGCTTATAATTTATATGTTCTTTCCCCAGAAGTTTTCATTCTCCTCACTATTACATGAAGTAAAAATTGTCATTCCACTAGAGATTGGTAGACAGTCAAAATAACCAAGTGACAGAATGCAATAGAGGTTTACTTAAGGTTTTAATTTCTTAATATTTTTATGGTTTGTCTTCCTGATTTCATAATTGTGACAGTGAATTTACAACCTTGCACAAAACCCCACACAATAAAAATGTGAAAGTTTATTATTATTCAACGAACTTAATTTTGGGACATATTTGTTGTAGCTACCAAGCCTTTAATAAACTTGACTCCCATGATTCTCTCTGCTATCTCTCTGACCATTCTTTCTCTCTCTTCTTTTAGACTCATTCCCTTCCCTTATCTGCTCCTTAAATGCTGATTTTACCAAAGTTCTTTTCTAGCTAAATACTGCTCTTCTTTTGCCAGTTTTACTGAGATATAATTGATATACAACACTGTATAAGTGTAAGATGTGCAACATACTTATTTGATATATGTACATATTGTACAATGACACAATACCTTTACTGAACATTGATCAACTCACATAGTTACGATTTTCTTCTTGTAATGAGAACTTTTAAGATCTTCTTAATAACTTTCAAATATACATTAGTATATTATTGCATCATTAACTATATTTACAATGATGTACATTACACCCTCATAACTTTTTATCTAATAATTGAAACTTTGTACCTTTAGACCACATTCACCCATTTCCTCCCACCCCAAACCCTGACTACAGAAACTATCAATCTTTTTTTCTGTTTCTATCACTTTGGTTGTTTTAGGTTCCACACATAAGTGAGATTACACAGCATTTATCTAATTCTATCTGACATATTTCACTTAACATAATGCCCTCAACTTTTGTCCGTGTTGTCTCACTTGGCAGAATTTTTTTCTTTTTTATGACTGAATAATCAACCACTGTTCTTAACATAATCTAGTGGTTTTTGAAGTTTTCGATCAAGGACAGGTTTGAGAATTTAAGGAGGAATTTATATATACTGCAATTTACAGACAACCTAAAACCTATTTTTGAACCTTCTGAGTAACTATGCCTTAAAAAAAACCATATTGAAAAAAAAGCCAGATTAAAAAATTCTTTAGAAAGAACGTGTATGAAAGACAGACATGGACAGCAGTGTGGGGATTGACTGTGGGAGTGGGGGGGGTGGGATGGGCAGAGGAGGGCAAAGGGGGAGAAATCGGGCCAACTGTAATAGAATAACAATAAAAATGACTTAATAAAAAAAAGAAATAGGACCCACTGTCATGATTTTAACTACAACTCTTGCCACAGAATGTTGTTCTCTCTAGGCAAACATAACACCTGACCATTTGGTGGTCTTACTAAACCATTTACATGACTCCCTAGTGCCCTTGGGACGATGTCCAGACTGGGCCTTCAGGAGTGAACCAATACTAATCTCTACAACGTCTCAGCCATTCACCACTGGAAGCATGTTTTACTCCATCTAATTTGAACTTTCTGCAGGTCCTCAAACTCACCATATCCTCAATTTCACAATGTCGTATATGCTCTTCCTTCTGCCCAGAACACTGCCCATGCCTCCTTGGCTAGCTCCACTCCAGGAAAATGCTTCAGCCTGAAATGCAGGCACTCTGTCAATAAATATTCTACAGCTCCCAGAATGCCCTTGTCATACTGTATTCACTTTTTTCTCCTCGCTATTTAACTCAAAGCCTCTACCTTCCATGAAATCAGGGATTATCTGCCCTTTTCACTTTTACATCCACATTAATGCCTGTTATAATGCCTGAGAAACAGTAGGCTCCTAATGCACCTTTTTAAAAATACAAATTTGCTGAACTTTCCTCAACTATAGAAACCTGGATATTTGACATGTTGGGTTAAAAAAAAAAGGTGGTGTAGGGTTTAGTTGTATCTCCTGATGCATGATTATTGACTATTTTAAAAATGTTAATTTTTCAATTGAAAAGAATATTAATTTTTCAATTGAAAAATGCCCTTCTAAATCCCCATAGTTTTTTCATAACTCTCTCTATATTGCATGTGAGACTAAGCTTTCAGGAAGTACATTGTGTTCATTTGTACATTGTGTTCATGTTTTCATTCCTTGAAGTATGCAGCACAGTTCTTTGCATATCTTGAAATAACTCCACAGTACAGTACATGACAAAAGCATGGTGTAAAATACAGTATATTATGGAGTGGGGGTAAAAACATCTACATGTTTATGTTAAAAAAGAAACCCTGTGAAGGTATCTGTCATGGCAAGTGCTGGAGGAGAAGGGAAAAGATAAATAAAGGAAACCAAAAAGTTAATAAGAAAAAGATAAACAACCTAATAAGAAATAGGCAAAGGTATAATGAAGCAATTAACTGAAGAAGGTATTTGCATTATTAATAAATAAAAATGTATTCACATTAAAAAATGAGTAGTACATTATAGTCTCTATATAGCTCTATAAAGTCCCCAATGGGTTCATTAGAAATCAAAAATGCAAATTAAAAACTTTAGCATACTAATTTACTCAATAGATATCCAAAATTTAAAACATTTGGCAATATTAAAGGTTGAAAAGGATGTGGGCAAAAGGGTACTATAGTACAAACTGATAGAAGCAAAACTTTGTACAATGCCCTTAAAGATTAATTTCACTATTTAGAAGAGTAATTCAGAGAGTTGTAAAATTTAGACCAGACTTATTTCACAACACAGTAATTTTTTTCACCTTTGGATATATATCCTAAGAAAAAATTAATTTAAGTTCACAAGGGGACATATACAGTAAAGTTCTTTCCAATTTTTGAAATAAAACACTTAAATGCTTCTTAAACATACAGTGAAGACTTTCTTGGTATTTCATGCATATACTCACAGCACTCGTATTTCCCTTAAACATCGAGGGCATTTTACTCTAAGCACCTACCACTTTCTGCCTGAGGGTCCTCTACAACCAAGGACATGTTTGGATTGCAATGAGGTGTGCTGGGATTCTACAGTTAATGGTCATAGTAACCCACAACCTATGCCAGAGAGGAGCTTTGAGTATATATCCCAGATTGCTTGTTATTGAGTGGTATGACTCCTTAGTGGCTTTCGATACCAGTCATATAGTAAGAAATGTGTAGACATGATCAGAGAAATGGTTAGGAATAGAAATACAGCCAACCTTTGAACAGCACATGGCTGGGGTGCCAACCTTGCACAGTTGAAAATCTGCATATAACTTTTGACTCCCTCTAACTTAACTATGCCAGTTGCCCTCTGTATCTGTACCACAGATGCCAAAATCCATGTGTGCTCAAGTTCCCTATGTAAAATGACATAGATCAATGGACTCCTAACCGTGGATCAAAACAATACAGGTATTTATTGAAATATTTCTGTTTTTAAGTGGACCTAGACAGTTCAAACCTGTGTTGTTCAATGTCAACTAAATTTAGAAAGAGAATCTCTGTTCCATAAAGCTTAAATGTGTAGGCAGAAGTATAAAGAAGGCAAAGTTTCTTATTCTGTTTTTATTTTAGGCAATGAGCACATGACAGACTTAATTCAAAAAGGTTTCTGATGGGGAGATGATTCAGGTATGGATAGGTTCAATATAAAGTGCTTGTGGCTAACTGGGTATGCTGTTTGAAATCTGGGGAATGAGAAATGGGCTATAAATTGGCTAATAATGGTATCTACAGTCATGGTGAAAGATGACATGAACAAAGGAGATAGGATAGTACAAGAAGAAAAGGAAGTCAAGGAAGAAGCACCGAAGTTCATCATTACTTGAGAAATGAGCAAAAGATGTTCCTACAAATACAAATGAAAGAGGGAGCTCATGTGGTAGAGGGAAACCAGTGGTAAGAAAAGGAATAAAATGTCTATTTTATAAATGCTGTACTTGAGGATATATTGGTGCTACTGTATTTTGCCATGAATAAAGCGTACCCCTGTTTTTGACCCTAACTTTCAGGAAAAATATCTTTGTTTTTATTCAATTATTTATTTATTTATATTTAGATACTTGTTTTTTGTATTATAAAAGAGTTTTAGCATTTATTTTTGAACATATTATGGTACAAGAATTTTTTTGTAATAGACAATTACAAAACACAAGAACAAATATGAGGTATTTAATGAGCATCCTTATTTTTCCCTCAAAAATTTGGGCAAAAACATGTGTATTATACACAGCAAAATGGTTTCTTAAAGACTTGTCTATTTTCTCTGTTTTCAAACTGAAACAATATTTCCAAGTTATTGCTGCTACTTCATCTCCATCCTCATCTTTCTTCATCATCTTTTAGAATCTTTTGACTTTCAGAAAGTTTTTATTTCACAGATCTTTAATTTCCCACCCAGTCAAATCCATTCTCTGTCAATACTCTAAATGTAAATATTGGTTTCAACAGATGTTTTAAAAAGGTACAAATATTGCATAGATACTAATATTAGCCACAGAACAAAAACATTGAAAACCCTCACAAAAAACACTTTCCTCCCCTTTTTCACTATTATAGAAATCTACCCCAAGGTTTGATTTCATATATACATATATATTTATATTAAAAAATGTATATCGAATATTTAAATTTTATACACATATATTATACATTTATATAATATCATTATATATCAATACATTTTATACATATAAAATATATAAAAATATATATCATATAAATATATATACACTGGTTAAGCTACATGGACTTCAAGTAACTATATCAAAAAGGTCATTTGAAGAATTTTTTTAATGCTAAGATTCTCTTAATTATTCATTTATGCCAGCTAAGTTATGTGGATCGTATAACAAAACACCTACCTACCTGTTAGACACGAAATTGAGTGCACTTGACATTCATCTTTGAAATTTGCTTTAGATATTATAAACTGCAATATTTCAGTCACTCAGAATACAAGAGACAAAGTGTAGTTTACACTTACATTACCATTTATTCATTATATAATTTGGTAGGATTACATGGTTTTGTTTTGGTTTGGGTTGCTTTAAATCCCATAGAACTTGCACACTTAATATCATTTAGTGCAGGCTAACTACTTTCCATATAGTATCTTATTCAGTGCTTAGAACAGCCTTATGAGATAAGCATTGCTATTAATATTTCCGATGGGAAAAAAGGGAGGTTTTAAGTAATTAAAGACATTACCTAACCCAGTAAATAAGTGAATCAGAATGTGAACCCCTGTTTCCTGACTTCGAACCCATGGTTTGGAAAACTCTTGCCAAGATGGCATTGCATTAAGCATGGTTTGAGCCTCTTGCCTTTGCTTTCAACATATAACAATAATAGATAAAATATTTAAAAAGATAATGTAACAGTGATATCAACAACAGAGTAAACACTTCTGGGGATCACTGATAGAACAGAAACAGAAATTGAGCTGCAGTGTACCGCTGGTTTCAAACGATTTCCTAAATCCGTGAGATAACTGGGGTGCCACACTTGCCCACAGGGAGTGCAAATCAGGGCCAGGTTTACTGACTGAAATCTGAGATAACAGAAAGTTGAATAACTGACTATTCCCCTGGAGCCATGGCTTACATAGAGCTGTTTACGTAGGGAGGCCAGAAACATCAGCTATAATCTGGCAGTCAGAACCTGGGACAAACTGCTGTTTGACTTGGTGGCTGGATCTATGATCGTCTCCATGATCAGAGACTGTGAGCTGGGGGTAGAGAACATTCAGGGCCAACTCCGTGGCCCTCGTGCTGAGCGGAAGCCAGCAAAGAGAGACAGGGGTTTTTTTAAAAAATCCTTCCCACTTAAGTTGGGCCTGAAAACCAAAAATCTAAGACATGTAAAGTCACACACACACACACACACACACACACACAAAATCACCAGCTTATTTTTTAAAAACAGGCAATGAAGTCATTCCAGATGACATAAAAATAATAGATCAATTTCAGAATTTCAAAGTAAGCATGTTAGTATCCCTAAAAAGACAAAGTAGAAATAACATTAATACAATTTATGAGAAAATAAATAGAGGTGAAATAATAAAAATTGCTGTGAGAAAAGAATTTATTAGAATTCCCAGGAAAACATATATAGTCAAAAAGAATTCTGGAATGGACATAGTCAAAAAAAGAATTAGTAAGTTGGAATATAATTCTGAGTAATTCACCAAAAATGCAGCTCAGGAAAAAATATAAATTGGTGTGAAAGAGAATTTAAGAGATATGTATGATATGTTATGAACATCAACATACATTTCTTATAATGTCCCAGAAGAAAAAAGCTTTTAGCTAATAGTAAAAGAAGAAATTAAAAAAAAATCCTTAACTTTTTCATAACTTAGGAAAGACATTATTCTTAAAATCAAACTGTCTACAAAGATGAACAACCACTATGCTGTTTTTGTTGTAAGAAGAGTGGTGAAAACCATACTGCCTCTCTCTAGAAAGCCTTTGGAGGACTCATAATTTGTCAGAGACAATAGAATCTAATCCTATAGATTCTGTCCTATATTTTGATAAAATATATCATCTTAAAAAACAAACTGATAAATGTAATTGAAACAAGAATACAGCCAATATGACATTTTTTCCTCAATAAGGAAGGCAAAATTTCACTGTAACAGATGCCTACTGCTACACGGGTATAGAAAACTACTGAAATTTAGTGACCATGAGAATTAAGGAAGTCAAAGGGTGTCATAACCCTATCACATGTTCAAGCCACTCTGTTACCCTCTTTATGAGCTCAAAAGTGCAAACATACTCACACAGACACTAAACTGGTTTAATATAGTCATCCAGGGGAACAACAATGAATTGCCAATATGTTTTATATATAGCTAGCAGAAATAATCCTAGAATTAATTTGTGAACATATTTTCATTATCTCCTATTAACCTAATACATAATTTAAACTTCTGGGCAAAATTAGCCCTATATAACATATATACTTTCTTAAACCTATGGGTATAAAATAATACTAAGGTGAATTTGAGTTTCCAAAAGGTGCCTCGACCTCAGTAACCAATCAATAAGTAAATATGAACAGAAAACACTAAAGATAGTAGTTTAAGATTAAATGTTAGGAAAACTAAGTAGTAGATCTTTTTTATTATGTTTATCTGCTTCCATTAGAGGGAACCCCATTCTTTTGTAGCCCCTCCCCATAGCACAGTGACTTCCTGAGTTGTGGTTAGCAATAACGGAGGAAAATAATCAAATTGCCTTTAATTTCTGGTCTCTAGATTAGTTTGGAGAGAATAGGTAAGTGGTTCTTTATTTCTTTCTCTCTCTCTCTGTGTCTGTCTCTTTCTTGCTTTCTTTTTTTTCTTTCTCTCTCTCTCTCTCTCTCTTTTTTACAATCTCGATACCAAAGAAAGAAATTTTCAAAAAGCTGATCTCTTGGCAAAGCCTTTTATAAACCCTCAGCCACACCTTAATTTTACATAAAGAAACATATTAAAAGGAAAACCTAAACAATTGACATCTCCTTTCTTAGCTAATCTTATCAAGATTGTACTAAAGACCTTATTAAAAACACCTTGGTGATTTTGATGAGAACATAATTTTAAAAAACTCAAAAGCTTCCTGCAAATGAAAACAAACATTTTTTCTCTCAAAAAAACCTTTCACTTCCTGTAGCACTGATAAACAGCTAAGAAATGTGATCATGGGCAGAAAAAAAGAATGAACGTAACAGGTGACGAACATCATGAACTCGTCGCTACTGAAGGATTTGTCAGTCACATTTTGCAATTATGGAAAGAAGCTTGTATCAAGTCATAGGAATAGCTTGAAAATAACTAAACTCCTTAGACACGATGCTTGTATTACAGTCAAGACTGCTACCTAGTTTTGCAATAGTTGGTAGTTTTCCATATATCTCTGAAAAAAGATTGGCTAAGTAATGTATCGAAATCGCCTCATAAGCAAAAACACATTCATGCTTTCTTAAAAGCTCTTCTCCTTTACTGTGAAGTTTTATAACTTTACAATCACTTCAACATATTTTTCCATTTATTAATTTACTTTAGCAAACAGAAGCTATAAATCTCAAAATATAAGGAACTTACTTTAGTCAGTTTTATTTTTAAAGTGATCATTCAAAATTTATATTAGGGAGCTGCTCTTTAAAAAGTTTCAGTAAATGCGAAACACCATAATAATGGTGATCTGTGTATTATATCAGATCAGCAATGTGGAAGACACATTTTTCACCCCTTTCATTGGGCAACCTTTAATGCAGTCACCTTGTTAAGAAAACTGCTTTTTAAACAAAGTCAATGGCAGCAATAATATTTTGTCACTAATTGAAACTGTAATACTAAATTTTCAGGTTTTAAAGAAGAATCTCTTCTATAACATTTCTAGAAACACTTCCAGAAGGTTTTGATTTTTTTTTTTTTATGCAGCACATTTATGGTTAAATGAGGAATTAAGCACAGTTTACACTCTGGGGTAGCATTTTTCCCAGAAAAGTAAGGTTACTAAGTTCCAAGTATTTGCACTGAAATATCTGCATTGAAATAACTCAGCATTGTTTCAAGGTAATTAAAATTAAGAAAATAAATTGTGTGCAAAGTTTCAGCAGTGAAATGTGAGCAAACAGGACAAAAAGAAACAAAAGAAGTTTGCATGCTCCTTCTCAAAAGAAGTTTAAACGACCCTTTGCCAGGAATAACACACAGAGACTTTAAGAAGGCAGCTGTTGAAATCAAAACACACTTACTTTTTAATAGGTATAGATGCCCTTTTTTTTTTCTATTTTAAGTTAAAAATAAGAGGACACCCTACTGAGTCTCACTGGCAGTCAGATAACACACAGGCCCTGACCCTTTAGCTCACAGGAATTCTCACACAAAGCCCTTTTCATACAGACTGTGCTATATATGTATATATATTCCTGAGATAAGGCAGCAAACACGAAGCCGTGAGAAGTGACACAAAGTTGGACTAAATGAAATGTTTACATATATTCTGTCACACCATTCGTTGTTCCCTTATTATCTATTCCACACATGATTTGCCTAAAACAATATTTATTCAGGTTAAAGAGAAGCATGACCTAAACAAAAGGACAATTTTAATAAATATTGTCTTTCTCTGTTAGCATTGCCAAGTTTAATGTGAAATCAAGCAGAAACAAAAGCAAATCGCCTTGTTCAATCTTACAAGAAAGGCTGTTGCTATAATTTCCCTCAGAGCACAAGAGATTTCTCTACTTGTTTTACAACATAGAGAGTATATTTTAAATAATATCTTAAATCTGCACTCACCATGCGAAAGCCACGGTTGCGTAGCGTAAAAGGGCGCTATTTTCTGCCCCTGTTCCATTTCAGTTTTGCCTATGGTTGTCCAACACCCAATAGCCCAGAGCTGCCACCCAGAGGCCCCTTCCACGAGCTGGCTTATTTGCCTGTCAATCTGAGTCCCGGCTTCTGTATTATGCGGCTGTGCACTTTGCTGAAGTTTTAATATGATTTCCACACGCTCCCCACAGCCTGAAGTAGGTAATTTGTTCTTTCAGTTCAATAAATACTCAAATCACTTTTCGCTTAACTCTCTGGGATCAGGCTTTAAGTTGTTCACCTTCAAGTTAAGGAGTTCTTGGTGAGAAGTGGGTGGAGAGAAGTAAGCTCACTACAAGGGAATTCGGAGTGTAATCAGAACGAGAAACTTCCTCTCTTTTTTCCTTCCTTGCGAGGCTGAGCGGCCAGTGCCTCTTTCACAGAAGTTAGGAATGTAAAGGGAGGACGCAGAGAGGCCCCGCCAGACAAGCCTTTCTCAATCAATTAGCTTGCAGCCATTACTTGTGACCTGGGGTCACACAGCGTAAGTGTGTGGGGTGTGCCTTCAGGGGTCCCAAGGCTACTTATTGCAGCTTAGATAACCAAAACCAAGCAGACACTAAAAATCAAGACATATTTTTAATAGAAAATATGACACAGATGTGAAGCAGAGCAAAGGCAAATTCCAAGTTTCTTTTTGCAGGAGCAGCTATTTAATTCAGTCAAAGATTTTTTTTTTTTCTATCAGGAAATCCAAAACAATATATTTTTTTCCACGTTGGATCAAACAGGATTTAGAAAGGAGAGGGGAAGCGTTTCTTTGATATTATATTTCTAGCTGAGAAAATAGAAATGACAGAATAACTAATATATCATATAGATACAGATATCTTTTAATCACTTGGGTTCTTAGATTTTGTTTTACTGTTTCAAAAAATACAAACTTATTATACCTAAATGGAAAGTTAAACTGTTATAAATAAAGTTCTCAGTGCTTAAGGAAATCAAAATCATACCACTTTAAGGTGCAGGAGTAGTTGTGTTAAACACTTTCACAATAACATTACTATCTTAATGTCATGATATCTCTTATTTTCATAGCTACTTTAAATAAAATTCCTTTTTGTTCTCTACTTTTGGCAAGTGCTTGTTCTCTTTAATATATATCAAAAAATGAGAGTTCAAAATAACAAAAAATAAGTGTAACACTAGGAAGAAACACAAATGTTTGAAACTACTGGTTTATTTAAACTTAATACATTAAGTTTGCATATTCCTCAAACATGTTTTAAAAATAATAGCAACCATCATTATCAATAAATTAGTGACACAGACTTATAGAGGAATTTTATATCAAATCGAATTGTTCTTTTGAATACTACAATGCAATTCAGGGGCACATGTTTTAGAGTGATATTAGACAGTCACCTCAAACAGCATCATTCAAAGGTGGATTCCACACCCACAGTCTTTCACCCTTTTTACTTGATGATACTACAAAATCGTCTGGTGCAGTCCTATACAGTCCTACACAGGCAGTATTTCATATGGGGCAGGAATTAAGGGTTTTCGTTTTTTCCAGTATGCAAAAGGAATCATTGACAGATTTGGAAAAGGTTGTTGATATACCCTCTAAAAAAGTTTTAAAAATTACATAAGTCAAATAATAACAATGACTTGTCGGCTTTTAGTGATTTAGTCATGCCTATTTTATATATTGAAAACACAAAACACATTATGCAAAAGCACTTTGGTCTTTTGAGTCAATAAATATGTGGAAAATCGAGAGTTCTAATTATTCCTTGAGAGATAGCTAGTGTTTAGAAATTCCGTGACTCAATGCCACCATGTAATTCTATGCTCTATTTTCATTCTGCTATGAAAACCAAGCTTTTTCTTTTTTTCTCATTCAAGACAAACAACTAACTTCTCAGAGTCAACAGGGCCACCAGCTTTATATTAGAAGTCTACAAGTAAACACCTCAAGGGGCTAGTTCAGCTTGCACAAAACAAAAGACTTCCTGATAAATGCAGAAAGGTTACTAATAACCCACATAAAACATCCACGAGGATTTGAAAGAGCTTTGGTGATTTCATAGTCTGTGATGTATTTTTTATGGCCAGTTGACTAAAACAAACACAGACATTTCTGAGTTACACATAGGTTATGAAAATAATCCCCTTTGCAAAAGAGTGGTATCTTACATTGAAAAGATCACTAACAGCACACTGCTGAAAATAGTTTGTCAATTTTACCCCACTCAGCTTCCATTTCATTTGATAGGGGAAAAGTCTACCATGCTAGATGTGATGAAGGTTAAATGAAATATTACAGGTTATTTTTGTTAAATTTATATAATTTGAAAAAATCATAGTAGCTCAGATCAGTTTACTACCAAAACTCTAAAATGTTTATTATAAATTTTAAGTTAGAATATATAAAATTATGCAAATAATTTAAAATTATGTTTCAATTAATTAAAATTTTTTTCAAAATGGTAAGATATCATATTTCTATATGAAGTTGTAAAGACGTAATTTCTAAGCATTAGATAATACAAATATTAGCCATTTATTATGTGGTGTTTACACTTTCCACACTAATTCTATTCTATAACCATTCATGTTTCCCTACTCTACTCATCTGTATGCCTTTGGAAAGTAGTCAGTTTTGGATGGAGGAAGAGATAAATTATAATGACAAACTTGAAAAATATTACTATAAAACTTTGGCTTTTACAAGACCTCTGATTAGCAGTCTGCCATCCCAAATGGGTCTAGCCAATTTTGATTTAAAACGCCTACAAAGAAAAATACAACAATAATCATAAAAACTAAGCCTAATAGAAATAATCTCTGTACCACTCTTCTAAGGCAGATGATGTTGGATTAAGCAAGAAACAACAGGTGGCCTATACAGGTAGACACACTAGTCTTATCCATCTCAAAGTCAAGAAAGTGCTTCAATATTTTTTGACTAACTGCCTTTGGGTTCATGGACTTTTTCCACCAAAAAATCTGGATTGCCATGATTTTATTGGTTGTCAATAGAAGGTGCTGCTACTTGGAATGCATAGGGTAGTATCTTCACAGCACCATCTCTTCCTGTTTTGGTATTAGTAGCACCAAACTTCCTGAAAATAAGCAGGGAGAGAAGGGAGTAGAATGTGATGCATGATGTCCCCCAAATTTACTTAAAGCCATGTAGGTGGTAGCGGAGGTAGAAGGGTAGTAGAATGAGGCTCACTAGGAATGCAACTTTTCATGCTTATAAAACAACATGGTTTTGGACATAGGAGACCACCTTACTTTAAAGAGCAAAGTTAGACTCCATAGATGATACCTAATCTCTAGCTGGAAGGTCTACACATCAACCTGTCACACAGCTGGAGTGACAGCAAGGAGATTTAATATGTATAAATGGGTGTTATCCCAAGAAGTGGATGGCAAAACAAACAAACAAGCAAATAAAAAACAGGTGTCATCTGGCTATAAACATGACATTGGATAAATCTAGGCTAATTCAGTGTTAGGCAAATAGAAAACAAATATAAAGTGGGGGCTATATAAAAATGATGAAGGGGGAAAAGAACACTATCAAATTGTGAGCAATAACTGAGAATATCATCGCTTAAAATAGGTGAAAAATAGGCATTTTACATAGAATTCTGAAGTCATGACCCCTATATCATATAAAGGACAAAATGGCCTAAAAATACACCAATAAAACAAAATGGAAATATACACTTTAAAAAAGAGAAAAATATATAAAAAACAAAGTGAAGTAAAAATAAGAAATGACTATCTGAAAAATTATACCAGTGATATGAACGACAAACTTAAAAGGCAACAAGTTGGAAGTCTATAGCAAAAGTATCGGTGAGTTTGCTGGAAGAAATCTCAAAATATTTGTTCTATACATTTTTAAAAATATAATTATGTCATAAAGTATTACACAAATTGAAAGCATGTTATGAATAAAAGTGTCTATACAAATGTGAAAATTTCAACATGGTGCACTGAAGTCCTTTTACATTACTTTAAAGAAACAAACATCTTAATGAAAATTGTAAAGAAGAGGAACAGATAATTCAAAGGAAAAACTTAAAGGAGAAAACTAAAGCAACATTGAGGTCACAGTATAAATTTTTCCTATTATTTGACAATTTTAAAATTAAAATTCAAAGTGGATTATCCTGCGCTTATTAGTGTACAAGCTGGAATAAGTTTCAGAAAAACAACTAGTTTATCTGTGTCAAATTTCTTTCATTTTTTCTTTGTTTTTATCTATTTCATGATCACTTACTATGTTCCAGGTGCTGTTTGAGATATTGGGGGTAAACTCTTTAACAAAACAGACAGAATTTTTGCTGTTATTTTCCTTAAATTTTAGGAGGGGGAGAGAGACAATAAACAAGTAAACAAATAAACATACATATTAGGTGCTATTGAATACTAAAAGGAAATACAATGCATGAGAAAGGGATAAAAAATGATTTTGGAAGTGGCAGATATGTCATTTTATAAAAGTGCTCAGGGAAGTCCCTCTTTGGGGTGACCACATTTGAGCAATAGCCTGAGTGCCACGTAGGGGTCCAACATGACGATATAGGTAAGAAAACACTCCCAGGGAGGCACCTTCTAATGAAAAGGCTCTGACAGGGAGCATAATTCTCAGGACTATTGTATCAAAGACATACTGCATAAAAGATTCTTTTGTAAGAAACTTAAAAACTTTTTTGTAAGAAAGACTTCAGTTAGATCAACATTTTTGTACAAAATGTTTTTAATTGACATTCAAAACTGAAAATGAGTTTATCAGTTCTTATAATATAGTATATTGCCACAAAATCTTTATTTTAAGGACTTATAAGATGTGAGCTTTAGTGATGCAAAAGCAGAAATAAAACAAACTGTGAGTAATACATAATTCCAGCTTTGTAAAATTGGTGTTTCTGAGTATAGTGAAAGGATCAGGTATCTGAATGCAGATGGCAACTGCCATTTCTGTGTGGCGGAAGTATGGATTGTTTTTGCTTTTCAATTTTCTTTGTAAATATTCACAATTTAAGTGTATTGCTTTTACAAAAGAAAAACATTCATTAAACAAAAGGAGAGGCAAGCATTACTAATTTATGTATATTATAAATTCCAACATTCTCTTCATCATTGACCTTGAATCTTTCCATTTATTTTGGATTTTTTTACTCCCTCAAATCTAGGTGGTCAGTACTTGGAAGGATTCTGTTATAATTAATTAAAATGTTCCCATTCCCTTCAATTTCACTGCTTCTGCCCTGATACTATAACTACAGGGAAAAAATTTAAAATATGTATCAGATTATGTTCATGTATATATAGTCTTTGTTTTCTCCTTTGAGAGCATATGGCAAAAGTCATCTCTTTCACTTAGTGACAAGTGCCCTGCCACAGCATCTACTGCATTGACCCTTAATTAGATCTTCCCAGACCATCAAAAATAACTCATGTCTGAGACCCTCCCTGTCTGGATGGGTCCCAGAGGATTGGGTAGCATCAGAAAAGCAAGAAATTATGTTACTGTAATGTAGGATATGTGGAGCAAAATGGTGAGCAAGTAGGGTGTTGAATGAGTTTGTTCAAAAAGAAAGAAAGAAAGAAAGAAAAGGGAGGATGACCTAAAGGGAGGGAAATGAGAAGGGAGGCAGGGAGTGAGGAAGGAAGGGGAGGGGAAGGGAAGAGAAGGGAAAGGAGGAGAGGGAGGAAGGAAGCGGAAGGGAGAGGAGGGGAGGGGAGGGGAGGGAAGGGAACAGAAGGGGAGGGGAATGGAGGGAAGGGAAGAGGAGGGATGGGAAGGGGGAGGATATGAAGGATGTAAGGAGGGAGGTAGGGAGGAAGGAAGGAAGGAAGAAAAATATAGAAAACTCGACACAAACGAGTCATGAATGGATGCTGAAAGCTGAGCAAAAGCATCAGCATATAAAAACACAATCTGATGCTGAGGAACAAGCATTCAGGTTGGCCAAAGGCATCCAGTTTGACAACTTTTGTTATTTCTATAAATATATAAAGAATACAGTCTAGATGCTTTCATTTAAAGATCTTGTTAAAGCAAAACAAACAAACAAGCAGTAAAACAGGGAAACTTTGTAACATATGGAGATTAGAAATAGAAAAAAGGGAGAGAGACAGAGAAAGATATTGAGAGAGAATGAGAGATGCACTGGCATCATCTGAAAAAATAAACACATGATTAGAATGGCAGAAAACATGGCTTCTGATGAGGTAATATGAAATGTATATGCATAAAGGGCTCTGACATGTGTTTCTCTATTTGATTTAAGTAGAAGCTTTAGAAGAGAATGCAGAGACTAGCCTAATTAGAATGGAATGATAGCAGATGGGGTTGAGAAATCTGGAGTGGTTAGAAAGCGTGAGTCAGATTCAGATCAGAGAATAATAAAGAAATTCAAAAATCACAGTGGAATGAAAAACAACAACAACAACAAATTGGGACAAACTGGAATGGGTGGTGTGTCTTGTGTAGTAAATGGTAAATGTTGAAGTCTGGTTCTCGGGGAAACAATATACTATTGGGGCAAGTTTTGAGCTTCTCAGAGGAGAATCCTCTGTGAAGCCAGGGATGTGCTGGCAGTCCTTCTGTTGGGACTGTCTTTTGATCAGACATGGGGTACTAAGTAGTCAGTCCCCAAGTGCCCTCACGGTCAATAGATTCTTTCCAGCCAAGGCATTGCTCTAGCTGTCAGCAGCTAGATCTGCCTGGGTTACAGACACAGACTAGGAAGATATGGTAACAAACTCAATCAAGAAAAAGGAATTAGAGGCATTAGGCAAGTGTGTTCTAGTATATTAAGGTTCAATAGAGTGGAGAGTCCAGACAAGAAGAGTTGAAACTCTGTTTGGTACTTAAAAAGAAATGTCTCTGAGATAAATCGGGGCTTTTGAGAGCAGGTATTGAAGAACTTTCTACAGCTTGAGGAGTGTGGAAAGGCCAGCCTACCAAGTTCTCTCTCTCTTTACCTGCCATGGACTATAAAAATCTCCTTGGAGAATTTGGTGCTAAAACTCCCTACCGTACCAAGAAGCTAATTCAAATGGGGGTAAAATACTATGTCTGGAAATTTTCACAAAAATAAAATATACTTCACATGAAGATTATGTTCGCTCTTACAACTGTTATCAAACTTCAGAATGGGATATTTAGAGCCATTCAGGGAAAATTCAGGGTCACAATGTATTGCCGAGAAAGGCAAGCCTCCCAGGGTCAGAAGGGCCAAAATCAAGTTAATACTCTGAAACCACTGGTCCTAAAACCCTTGTTATATATTACCTAACACTCTGGTTGCCTGTGCCGTTTTTGAAATTTATACTATTGAATTAGATAATTCAAAAGAATTAGAATTCTTTAGGCAAACTACTACTTTCCTGCGCTCTGTAAGTCTATGTCGGAACAACCAAACTCAAACCTCCATTTAGAAGAGGGTATGATGGGCTATTAAACACAAAGGCAGATGAAGTTCTGTGTTTCCAGTTCTAAAATTTTCAATAAAGAGTTGTTTTTCAGACCCTAACTGCTATTTAATTAGATTGGGGAATTGTTGCCATGTTTGTCATTTTGACCTCAATTCTTAGCTAAATTAATTAACTTTGAAGCTTTTAAGGAAAGGAAATTGATTGTAACGATGGCATGTGCTCAAAAAGTTATGTAAATATCTGAGTTAGAGCACTTTGGGATGTATCACACAGATTACTTATTACAAAGTTTATTCTTTTCTCGATTCCGTTCCTTTTGTAAAATGAAGCTGAGGAAGAAATAATCAAATGTCATAGGCTACTTCTATGTTCAAAGTACTATGAAGAATTGTGATGAGGTGTTGTCTTTATTTTTTGACATGTATCAGACCGGAGAACACATTACTGTGCTTGGATTGTAACGGAAATCATAGCCAGTTTCTTGGCTGCTCTGGCTGCATATGTGCTGAGTGAATAAATGATATATTACAAATGGATAAAACAGCTGGATATAATTCTTTATTGAATGTTCATCTATACAAATACCTCCAAGGAATATTAAATTGGGATGATTTTCCTGACAGATAGAAGCTCTGAGTATATTTTAAAAGGACAAAAGCCTGAGCGAGCGTAAACATTGGTAGAAATGTAAAAATAAACACATGGGGAAAGGAAGGATGAGAGAAGTTAACTAGAGGTTTCCATGAACAGGTTCCTTCATACCTCACATCCCACTATGCTTTCGACATCAGCAATTGCCTGCCATATAGAGTCGATCTAGCAACCACTCTATTTCTCCCATCTATGCTTTTTATCAGGTAGTCTCTGGTATTTGGAGAGCTTTGCTTTTCATAGTCTGTTTTCCTGCTCTTCTTCTTCTTTTTTGAATAAGTTGTTTTTTCTCTCTTTTAAGGCCAGTTTGGGTATAATCTCCTCTGTCCCTGCCCAGGCCCAATTGGATCCCTCTACCCAGCATCCAGTCTCTGACTGTTGGCCTCTCACGTTCCACTCTTACGTAAGGGTGGAAATTCCATCACTCCGCCCATCGTGTTTCATAATGATCTCTTCATTCCATCTCTTTATCGTTTTTCCTATCACCTCTGCTCTGACTGGGTCATTGTCATCTACTGCTCACCTGGTCTCTTACAAGAGGTCCCTGGCTGAGTTCCCAGCTCCTCTTCTTCAATGTAATAGTCAAAATGCTGCCAGAGTTTCCTTACTAATGGGCCATGCGATTTCCTCATTAAAGCCCATTTTCTGTCATTTCCAAACTAATAAAAATCTAAACTCCTTAATGCAGCAAAGAAAAAAATGTACATCATAATATGACTCCAACCTTTATAGTCTCATGACTCCATAGTTCCCCAACCTTAATTTATGTTCCAGGCATATTAAATATCTTTCCATACCAAAGTAATCCATGTCCTTTAACATGTGTGTGCCTTCAACAGAGGCAGTTCCTTCCCATAAAAGGTCATTTCACTACTTATTTATTTCTTTGTAAAGCTGCAATTCCTCCCCTAAGACCCTGCTCAAGTGCTACTTCCTAAATCCTCTCAGTCTCTGTCAAGCACAGATATTCACTATATGCTTGTGTTTGCTCATACGTATAATTTAACACTTACGGTTATCATATTCTCGTTGTTGATTTTTATTTCTGTTTTTGGTATTATGTCTTGCTCTTAACAAATCTTATTTTTGTTCCTTTTCTTTATAAATAGTTGGTGAGGTCATGAAGGGAAATAAAACTGCTTTATTGGTTTCTATAATTCCAAAGCTAATCACAATGCCTAACACTAAGTAGATAATTAATAGATTGTTGGAAAAGGAAAGGAAAAGAAAGAAAAAAAAGAAAGTGAAGGGACAGAAAGGGAGAAAAGTAAGATATATTTGACAGGAGACCCTATAAAGTAAGGAGAAAAGCATAAAAGAATATACTGTTAAAACTTCACATCTGAGAAAGCTCCAGTACTTCTCAAGGTAGCATATTTTTTTGGCTGAGAAAATTATTATAAATAAAAATAAATAGAAAAGTTTTAAGAAGGTGAAATAAATATCTTTGTACCCCTTTCTCATTTCAAAAATTAAAACACGAATGAGGAAAATAAACTCAAATACATACTGTCTTTATTTCCTGTGGATGCTGTAACAAATTCTTACACACTTGGTAGCTTAAAAAAACAGAAATTTATTTTCTTACAGTTCTGGAAGCCAGAAGTTTAACAATAATTTCACTGGGCTGAAATCAAGCTTTTTGGCAAGGCTATGCTCTGCCTGAAGGCTCTGCAAAATAATTCGTCCCTTGATTCTTCTAGCTCCGGTGACCTTCATATTTCTCGGTATTTCCTGGCTTGTAGCCATGTCACCAACCTCTGCCTCCATCTTCATATCACTGTCTCCTCTGTGTGTGTCAGATTTCCCTTTGCCTCTCTGATGAGGATATTGGTGATGGCATTTAGGGCCCACTGCTATGATGCAGGATAATCTCCTATTCTCAAAATCTTTCATTATGCTTGCAACGACCTTTTTTCCAAATAAGGTAATGTTCACAGATTCTAGGAATGAGGATATAAGCATGTTTTGGGGAAGCACTACATGCTTACCCTACTCAAATATTTTCAAAAACTAGAAGAATTTAATAACTCTAAACCATAATATATAAAAGGCAGAAAGTTGGTCCATTAGTGGCATTTGACTTAGCAGAGTAGAAGAAAGATAAATTAAATGTAAATAGGAGATGCTAATTAAAAATATGTAAGCATACCTAGAAAGTAAAAACTCAGACATTGGAACATCCAGGTATTGTCAAAGATAGGGTTGAGGTCAGCAGTTGAAAGTAAAGAATGTCTGAGAGACTGAAAGAGGAGCAGTTAGTCACCTATACATGGTCACACATCCACTATAAAGAAGTGAGGGGACTAACTCTTCTCACCCCTAAAGAAAAGATGGTACCTGGAAATATCGAACCAGAATGACCTCAGTCTGTAAGACAAAAGACAGCAATTGGAAATAGCATGAAAATCTCAAGGTTATGTGAAAGTCTATATAAAATGCAAGCTATGATACCCGTACCTTCCATAGATAAGTCCCAAGATATTTAAATTCCCAAAACAAAAAAATAAATAAATAAGATTTTTTCTCTTAAATAAATAACTTTCTCTGGCAAAAATAACCTCAAATACAGATGTTAATGTCTTCTGTTCATCAAAAAGCCAACTGCCAATGCAACGGATCAAAAATGAAGCCTACTTGCTGACAAGGATTCCTCATGCACACAGAAATTCTAATTGGGTTTTTAGTGCTGCTCTCAAAAATATGATTAGAAAGTTAAGATCCATCATGAGGAATCCATCAATGAAAAATTTAAAAAATGAATAAGTTAAAAAACTCAGAGAAATAGAGAATGTGAGTGAACAGAATAAAATTTCAAATAAGAAATAACAATGTCCTCCAAAATGACAAGAAATATTGTCGTGGCGAAACAAGACAGAATACAATAAAAAATAATAAAGAGAAAGATAAACAAGCAGAGAATAAGAAAGATAATTATAAATTTAACATATGAGCACCAAAACTAAAAATTAGTAAAAATAATAACAGATAATGAAGGGTACACTGGAAAAGCCAAACACATAAATAAAGGATCGAAAAGACTTTTTAAAAGTAGGTGGTCAATGAAGATAAAAAAATCCAGCATTCCACATATGGTAATTTTTCAAGAAATGCAGATTAGAGAAAATGTTAGTAAAGAAATTGTTACGGATATACTATAAGAAAATTTCTCATAATTGACAATATGAATCTTTAGATTGAAAAGATTTACCAAGCCCCCAAGAGAGATAATAAAGAAAGGCCCCACATTAAGGCACATTCTGATATATAAAACACTGATAAATAAAGGGATCTCAAAAGCTTTTTAGTGAGAAAAGTAGGCGATGTACAAAAGATCAAGATCAAAATGACATTGGTCTTCTCAATAAGACATTGGAAATTGGAAGGTAATAGGAAAATGCTTTTAAAATTTTGAGTGAAAATTACTTTAAAGTTTTAATTCTATTGCCAACCAAAGATTCAATCAAGTAACAAGTAGAATAAAGAACATTTCTCAACATGTAAATTTGTAAAATATTTATCACCTGTAAAACCTTTTGCAAAACATGATCAGAACAAGAACTTCAAAACAAGAGAGAAAGAGAGGGGGTGGGGAGAATTAAGTAAAAGGACATCGCTTCTAGAAAGAAGAGGTTACAATCATCATAAAATAGAAGAAATTCTAGGATGGTGGCCAAAAAAAATCCCTGAATTACATCTTTTTATAGGAATCTATAGAGAGTAACCACATAAGATAAAAGCAGAAAAGGGGGTCCCAAGAACAGATTTCTTTAAGGCAAAAAAAAAAAAAAAAGGAAAAACAAATGTTAGATTATTTGACCAACTTGTCTGTGAGAAAGTTGAATAGAGAAGAATTTTATAAACATTTTGGAGCATTGGGGAAGACTTAGAAGTAGAAAGGAAGGCAAGAAGGAAAAACAGGAGTGAGGGAATGAGGAAGAAAATAGGGTGGGGAGGTGTGGAAGAAACAAACTGGACAAAAAGGAATGAATAAATGAAGTCCAAAATTATTAAAGGGAAAAAGTATTACATTATAATTCTATCATTATATCATATCATCAAGCTCAGATACTTTATTTGTACAGTCTTAATAATTAAAAACACAGATATGGATTTAAACCAAAATGAAGATAGAACTTTAATGGAAGAATTAAAGTAAATAAATTTAGAATTTTAACAAAGTTTAAACCTTCATTTGTAGCAATAATAAAGCAATTAATAAGATCCAAGTTCAGGAATCCTGAGACAGCCATATGCTCATTATTTAAAAATATGAAACTAAAATAAAAATTAAAGAGCTGAAAGTGGTTGCCCTTCTGCCCTAGTGCCAAAAGGTTTACTTCTATAGGTCTTTAACTTATAAACTTATTTTCATTTTAAATATCTGTGCAAATATTTATTTGGTAAAAATAAATATTATTTTTGGTGAACATTAAACTTATTTAGTTTAAGGCCACGGACGAGTAGATCAGTTGGTTAGAGAGTCATCTGGTTGTGCCAAGGTTGCAGGTTCTATCCCTTGTCAGGTCAGGACATGTACAAGAATCAACCAATGAATGCATAAATAAGTGGAACAACAAATCAATATTTCTCTTTCTTTTTCACTCCTTTTAAATCAATCAATAAAAAATTTAAACTTATTTAACTTAACCTCTTTGTTTAGAATTATAACAAGTTAAATCAGATTGGACTATGTTCTCTTTTTTCTTTAAAATATGTCCACAAAACTAGATTATATTACTAATATAACTACATTAAATTAATGGATTAATGCATGAATATGTTTTAGTAAAATGTTCTAATCTTCATAAAGAAATGAAATGTTAGATTGATATAATGCCATGTTAACAAATTACATATTAAATTTGATAGTAAATATAGCTTCCTGAAGAAATTTGTAGAGCAAACTTAATAAAGAAAATAGTTTTTTCTTTTTTAAAATAAAGTGAATATGTGCTTCTAAAATTATCTCCATTATTTTTACTTGACGTCCAGAGTGTTTAATTCTCTTCCAGTGAAACTCTGGAGGGGTGCTATTACCCACCCCATCTTCACATCACTGTGGGCAGTCTAAGTGAAACTGTTGGAGAGAAGAAATGTTGACCTATTTATTCAGAATTAGCCCTCATTCAAAAACTCCCTACAAGCATACTAATGCCAATTTTATAAGCTTGTTAATAATGTCTTGTTAATCTTCCTCAACTCTAAAACAGATTTAATGTAAAATAATACCTTTCATAGTATAATGGGCTGTTTAAAAATAATCTTTTTCACAAAACACACAGAGAGCAAAGTACAAAGAGTTTACAAAACAGGATGAGATCCTCCATTATTATTTCTGGAGAGCATCCTAGTCTGATGTTTTTCCTTCTGCCATTCTTAGAGAAAGTACATTATCCACAGCAGGTCAGTCCAAATTCTACTGACTTCCTCAGGAATAAGGGTTAGGCCACAGGCAGTATCCTTGGGAAAGTGGCCTAAAATTACCAAAAAGGCTATCTCAGTCAGACTCCCGGAAGCAGAACTATTTCCACTGACACGAACATAATAAAAACAAAATGGTCTAGAACTAAGTGCTTTGTGAACCATAGTTAGTAAAAATACGGACCATGCTGCGCTGTGGCCACCCACAAGAAATCAAAGTCCCTGCATCCTCCCGCAAGCATCTTGGTCCTACTGGTGTTTATGATTCTAAAATCAGGAACAGGTTCCTGGGACACGGTCAGTCAATATCTACTGAGGCAATGTTAGGAAAAAAACCTTTAAAAGGCCCTCTTTGTTCCTGACCTGCTTTGGGAATTCGTGGCATGCAACATCAAAGGCAAAAATTCATGTCACCTCTGTTGGATATAGCCATGTGGGTGTGTGAATTAAAAACATTCAACAGAGAACCTGACAGGTTTCTGTTTCAGTCTAGCCTCTCTTCAAGTCCTTTAAAAGTGATCTTTATTGACAATGAAAAGAGAGGTCTCAGACCAGTTTCAGGATGTGCTGATTCTGAGAAAAATGATTTAGAGTGGTCAAATACTCCAATACTTTTCAGGAAATGACCAATAAAAGGGCAGGTTAAAATCTTCGCAGCTCCAAGTAAAAAATAAACAAAAAAAATTCCAGAAATATTTCTGTTCCACCATGAAATAGATGAGAAATCAAGCTGTTCGGGCACAGCTGGACAAAGTGTAGAAGTGAACCATAACACTCCTGGTTTAGCTACTTAAGAAGTGAAAGGTTTTGATGCTCTTAGGACATAGCTTCTTAGGATGTTTTGTAGTGAGCAAATGAATCAACCACCTAGCAGCTAAGATCAATGGATCCCGTTGAGTGGTCAGACCCTCAAAGGAATGGGTCACTGATGTCCAAAAATTCAAAGTTTACATCTTACAACTGGTAAAAGTGAAGAAATATTAAAACATGGTAGTCTATAATAGTCAAAGACCATGGTCAACTGATAGATGTAAAGATAAATATAACCAAAAGAAGATTTTGTTATTTGATCAAAGCTTTCAGTTTAGTCATTGTGATGATTCCTTGAAACATATCTTGCATAAACCACTTCTGCGACTTGATTTTCCAACCAAAATTATTGCATTACCTGTTTTCCACCTAACAAAACCTTGCTCCCTTTGAAGGTTCCTCTCAAATTGCACCTCCTTGGTAACAATTTCTTTGACCATCCTACACCATGGCAGTTTCTATTGAATCCATATGTGCCTCTTTCAGCAGTTATCTTACACTTCCCTGAGATGTTGTGTGTGTGTGTGCATGTGTGTGTGTGTGTGTGTGTGTATCTGTTTAAGCCATGCCTTGTTTCCTTTTTTACAGTACAAGTCTCCTGAGGCCAAAATAAGGTCTTCTATTTTATGTTTTAATTTCCTACAGCTCTTCCCTTAACCTTATGCAATTAATATGTAACGTTTGACAAAAGAACCAGCATAATTTTTTTCATTTAGCTTGAGTAATATTGAAAGGCTCCTGCTGTCTCATACTTTATTTTAAGAAGAGATTTGTGATGACCTTGTGAAGAAATATTATCCAATCATCTAAAGTTTCTTTTTCTAGTTCGTTAAGAGTTTAGCTTAGAATAAAATGATAAACAATAGGGGACAACATTTACACAGCAGCTTCTCAGCTGCTTAGTAGTCATTCTGCAAGTTGTCTTGATATTAATGAATTCAGCAAGGACTCTATTTGTAATTTGCTCCCTCCATACACAGGAGTATGTTGGGTATGGAATTATATCCAAACATTATTTCATTTACATTTTTAAAAAACTGGATTGCTTTTTAAATGGTACCAAATTCAAGATAATTACTAAACACTGATTAGCTTAAGTATGTCTAAGCTAAAATCCCATGTACATTTTTGAAGATTTTTTTTTCCCAATGAAGATTCAGAAAGTTTGAGAAAAATGTGTCATAGACTTCAGGAAAATACAAAATATTACCAATCATGTACAATATAAAATACCTTAAATAAAGGTTAATCTTGGAAAATGCAATCTCTTTTATGTTCATGACCAACTTGAAAACATACCTAGATATTCTGAAACTGTCATTATTTATATGAATATTTCCCCTCTTATTTTTTGCTTACAGGGAAGAATACTATTTTCAAGTATGAGTATGCCCATAATTTTAAATCAGTAAATATAGAAAAACATTGTAAAGAACTGCATCTGAAACAAAGAATTAAATGAGGAATTAAGGATCATTATGTGGTCAGTTATCTGACAGTTATCTAAAATAATAAAAATTCTCATGATAGAATCCTTTCCATAAGAAAAGTGGCAAAATGAAATAGATACACATATGGAGAACGATGCCTGGGTGCAAAAAACACAGGTTTTGGTACAAAAGAAAGGTTTGAATTTATGTTATGTTGCTTTCTGCCAGGGAGACCCTGGGAAAGGAGTGAGTACAATCCCTTTCTGCTCTATCCACAGATGTATCAGTTCAAGGCAGCAGATGTATAATCTTATTTAAAAGAAAACGACTCCCACATTCAAAAAAGGTTTTACAGAGGAGAAAGAATTTTGATGAACCTGAGGCTGGGAAGAAAATGAGCAGCAAAAAAAGGCATTTGGTGGAAGTAAAAGGTGTTTAGGTGACAGTAAAAGCATAAGTAAACATTATGTGGTGGAATATGCATACTTGGAAAGATAAGTCTGAGGGAAAGGTTTTATGCAAAAAAGTGATCATATATAAATAAAGTAAACATGTAAGCTGAACCCAGGATCATGAACTCTCAGTGGAGGAATGGGGCATCTTGGGAAGCCACTGAAACCTCCTGAGTAGGGCAGAAAGAAATCGCTTCTCCAGAAGTAAGTGGTGATGGTCTTATCAAACTCAATTATTAAGCCTCCAACTATGAAGCCTTTCCCATTGAAAATGTTTCTTTTAATCATTACAAATAAAAACTTATTCTCCATTCTAGTTTAAATTGGGTTTTATGCAAAAGAACTTTTCTTAAAGAACATCACTTTGTTTTGTTCAAATAAATTATATTGTGCTTTTAAGTAAAGGCCAACAAGGCATGAAAAACCTCTCTCAAGCAATTATTTGTGAGCATGAAGGATTTGGTCCAGGCATGAAATAGAAATGCATATTACAACTCTACTGCAGAGCAGATCGCTAACTAAAAACACTGTAATGCATTTCTAATGGCCCTCTGTGGAATTCTTCTGATACAATAAAAAACTCTTAGTAATGATGACAATAAATTGCATACATAATACTTATTATTTAGTAAGAACATATTTTCTTTACCTGCAATGATTTTTTAGATGGAAAGTGATACATTCTACAAAGGGCACCCAGACATGTATTTTATTTATTTGCCTTTCTCTCAGAGTTTCAGCCTCTTTAAAGTAATGGAATCTTTCAGTTTTCAGTATATGAAACAACTACTATCATCCCATAGCCCATATGTTAGTTTAGCAGCTCTGTTTCAAATGATGATTTAATTAGCCTGAAAAAAAAATTTTGGTATTCAGAGTAATATAAGGCCAAAGTGCCTCTGGGTCTACCCAATACTGAAATGTTATTTGTTTTTGAAAACCTCAAATAAACAAAACTTACTTTCAGTGAATAAAGTTAAAGCACACTGAAAGCTCAGTACAGATGAAGAACTACAACATGTAAAGGCTGTATGTTTATATTTATTTAACTTTCTTGCATTAATGCACAACATCCTAACTACTTAGTTTTATATGATGGGGAAAAAACTACTTCTATAAAGTGAAGAAAACAAACCAACAATGTCTTAATTTCTCATTATTTTATGTATTATTATATTGTTCATAATATTGCAATTCCAATCGATGTTGGCAATATAATAAAATAAATTCATCATTTTTTTCATATTTTTACTCTGACTTTAAAATTCTGGATTATTGTTAAATTTATTCTAATATTAAGAATAGCTTACATTTTGCAGTGATTTTCCCTTTAAAGCATTTTTAAGGTTTGTTTTACACGTGATCAAAATAAGCCTAAAAAGAAACCACTGTCAAAGTTGATGATGGAGAGAGTCTCTACAGTGGAAGAGGCCATGGATTTCTAGTTGGTTGTTTCTAGTGAGTAGAGCCAAGTTATTTCCAGAAACCCTTAGCCCAGCCTCGGACTTGCTGTCCAAAACCATGCTCCAATCCCTCTAATTTAGCTGAACCCCGGTCTTGTCTTTGCAATTTAAAAAGGAAGTGCAAATCCCAATAAAAGCTAGGAAAAACCCATAAATATTAATAAAGTCTTATAAAAATAAGATCTAAGAAAGAACATTAATAAAGATGAGATTTGTTTTCTCACACTGGAGAGTATATTGAGACAAGGGAATGACTTGAAAGTCCTAGAACTGCTAAACATAGAAGAGGCATCTGACAAAAACTTTAATGAATTCATGGACAGGAAGCAGATATATGAGTAGAAAGAAAAGTTGCCATTTTAAAACTACAGTAGAATAAAACCACTGGCATTTAATTAGAACAAGAAGTGGTGATTTAACGTGAGGAGACTGAAATGTGTTTTTAGGTTTAGGTATTGAGTCTTATTGAAGTATAGATATCAGTAAAGGGAAGCCTTTCACAGGAGAGGGGGAGAGAGACTAAGGGCCTTCCAAAAGAAGCAGCATCACTTATGGGGGCTTCTAGAAAGAAGGCCTCATACAAGATGTACACAGCTTCCTCTGCTATACAATATACACCAACTTCTCCTGCTATATGCCAACGTCCTCTGCTATACAACAACATCAACAGCAATTTATGGACCACTTATTATATATTATACCATATTCTATATTAACTATTTTAAATCTTAAAACACCCTTGAAGGTACCCCCAAAACCCGGCTAGAGAGTGTTTAAGTAACACAGCTAGTTATTGGCAAAACCAACACCTGAACCTCGGCTATCCACCACTCACTGTAATATTGCCCGGCTCTCATTCTTACCATTATTTTTATTCTTGTTTATAAAATTGGGTAATACTGTGCCTTTAGGGTTTGTTTTAGGGTATGAATAGCACTTGGGCTGATGTGATATCTTGGCAGGTTTTAAAAAAATGAGAGGAAGAAGGTTTAGGGGAGATAGAAGACATGTCAGATTCTGCAGAACATTGAAGAGAGATATATAATTTGAAAAGACCTACTCAGTGTGTTTAATGCTTTACTTTAAACACCATAAATTACTTACAAAAAGTAAATTACTTTAGAAGGCAAAGGTTGTCTTTATTTGGTTACTGGAGGATGAGTGAAAAAGTTAGAGAAGCTCCATTTAATCCAGGCCCTCTGGGCATAGAAAAGAATCACAGGTCACAAAAGCAAAACTAGTCACCTCACTCCTTTCCTTACAAACAAAATGTTGACCTGTGTTTATAATATGAAGTTTTAACTACAAATAATATTAAGTTTAAACTACTTAGAATGGCATTTAAACAATTTTAAGCAATTTTGCTTTATCCACCTTTCCATCCTAACTTCTTCTAACTTATGACAACTCCCCTTAAAACATATTTTTAAAATTTATTTTTATGGTATCTTTTCCATTACCATTTGTCCCCTTTCTATCCCCTCCCTCTTGCAATCCCCAAACTGTTGTCCATGTACATGAGTTCCTTCTCCTTTTTGCTGCATCCCTCAACTCCCTAACCACCTGCGCAGAGCTGTCAGCCTGCTCTCTATCTATGGGCCTGTCTGTGTTTTTGCTTGTTAGTTGATTTTGTTCATTAGATTCCATATATGAGTGATATCATATGGCATTTGTCTTTCTCTGACTGGCTTATGTCACTTAGCATAATGTCCTCCAAGACCATCCATGATGTCTCAAAAGGTAAAATTTCTTTTCTTTTCTTTTTTTGGTACTCCATTGTGTAAATGTCCCACAGATGCTCAACATCACTGGCCATCAGGGGCATGCAAATTAAAACCACAATGAGACATCACCTCACACAGGTCAGAATGGCTATCAATAAACAAACAAACAACAAGTACTGGCAAGAATGTGGAGAAAGGGGACCTCTTTGGAACTGTTGGTGGGAATGCAGCCACTGTGGAAAGCAGTACGTAGATCCCTCAAAAATTAAAAACGGAACTGCCTTATGACCCGGTGATTCCACTTCTGGGGATTTATCTGAAGAAATCTGAAACCCTAATTTGAAAGAACATAAGCACCCTGTGTTCACTGCAGTGTTATTTACAATCACCAAGATATGGAAGTAGCCCAAGTGTCCATCAGTAGATGAGTGGATGAAACAACTATGGGGTGCTTACACAACAGAATACATATTTTGAACAATCTCTAACATTCCATAAACTGGCATGCCACCTTTTTTTAAAACGTGCCCTTCAAATCTTATTTGTTGTTGCAATGCCTACTCAGCTGAAATGTCAACTGCTCTCTAAATATTGCAGCGACTCCTCTAAATAGAACGTTTTCTACTTCTCTCTATAGTTATACATGTATTGTATGCAAATTTAGATATGCTTCTGTACATAATCATAATATTTTACTCTAATTGTCTCACCTTAGTACATTTACTCGATCATTGAATAAGCATTTTCTGAATAACTACCAGGCACCTTCTAATCTCTGTAAACCAAAGACTATTCATCATCTGTCATTTTGAGGGAAGGAGGCTGTCATTGTTGGTATTTTCTATTGCCGTACTCACTGCCCACCACAGAAGAGCAATTAATTAAACATTTTGTTGAATTGAATAACTTCTGAGAACCTCATTGGACATCGTAGTCAACAAATAATCATTAAAAGATAACTGATCTTATATTTTCTTGGGGAGAAATAATTAGATGTAGAAGAATATATACGTAAAATAGCAAACCTTTAAATTTGGCAGGATCACAGATCTGGAACTTTTATAATGTTAATTAGAAAGGGAGTAATGAGGAATGGCACCATTTTGCTGCTTTTAATTCCTTCCTTCAAGTTTAAAATGGATTTTAATCTCCTCTAGACCACCAAGTTAGACTCAGAGATTCCTAAAACTTCAAAAACAATTGGAAGTCATTCGGTCTAAACGTCACATTTTACAGATGAGGAAACTGTGTTCAGAGAGATTAGCAAAGATGGGACAAGAATCCAGGCCTCTTCTGTCTATGCCTTTGCCTTATATTCACCATATTTTTTTCTCTCTCTCAATTTATATTCTCTAGATAATCAACAAAATACTGGTAGCAAGTTGTTGGTCAGCTGGGAGAACTGAAAGATTTCACGGTAGAGAAAATATTTCCTTCTTTTTATAGTCCAAGATTCCTCATAACACGAAATATTTTAGAATAACATGAAATAGTGCTAAGAATCTGTCTTTGAATAATGACGAAAGGAGAGAGTTCAGATTAAATCCTTATTTTCCCTTTTATTCCATCATTCTCCAAATTTATGGAAAATCAAACCTGTTAAATAGGATGTCATTATATGCATGTGCACATGTATACATATGTGTTCATAATATATATCTATGTGTAGACACATGCTATTCATACAGCATATGTATATATAGTATATCATATGCTATAGACTATAGTATATATTTATGTATCTATAAAAACTATAGTCACACATTTGTTTCACTATAGAAAACAAATATTTCTACTTCTTTTATTTGGTATATTTCCTGAAACTTCCTTGTTTTATTGTTTTTTTGTGATTAAGTTATCAAGTTCTTTTCTGATATAGTGTAGGCTGATCATGATTAATGTGTTTATCTGCTAAATGTACGAAAAAAAGTTGGTTTGAGCAAGCAATTTATTGTGTGCTATGAGTTTTTGCCTCCTGGGTTGTTTACATTTTGAAATGAATTCAACATTTTCATCAAAACTTTAGCTACTGCCAATTTATTTTCAGTCATTTTCAAAGAAGTTAAAAAGAAGTGTTTTTCTAACTCTGAAAGATTATTTCAAGTGTGGGAAAGAACTTATCCTCACTTGACTAATGAGCCTTTGAAGCCCACAACCAGAGGGAGAGCAGTTATAGATGTCTTGGTTTGAGAAATGTCCAATTTTAAGTATCGACATTTTGGATTTAGATTTAAATATCAGATTAGCAAAGGGCTAGAGCAGAGGAGAGCAGAAGCCAGAACGCGACATCTTATATGCGCACATTGCTGGCGCTCTCTTTACTATCCACGCTCAAATAATCAACTTTCATCGTTTTCACTTATAAGCAACTTCCTCTTGATCTCATTACTGAGAACACAGCCCTCTTTAGATCAATTTGCCTGGATCATCTTATAGTAATTTTCAGTACCAGTCATTAACAGTACTTTTTAATATCATCAAAAAAGAGACACAGTTTCTTCCTTGAAACTGGCCTGGCATCATTTCTTGGAACACATTGCTATGTCATTTCAGTCTAAGAGGCAACTTGAAATTCAAAAACAAATTCAGCTGCAACTACTTTTAGAGCATCTTACTAGGTTACTTTTCTGTTTTACGTCACCCAGGTTTCCAGAAATCTACTCAAAATGCCTAATGAGGCAATAAATTCCTTTATTGACTATTCAGAATGTGGAAACAAATTGGAGTGACTCACTCAGGCCTTTTCTTAACCCTCTTATTCAGCAAAACAGTTTATTTTACTGAAAGAGTAGGAAAAAAGAGCTGACAATTTAGAATTAAATGAAGGAAGTCAGTCCACCCTCCTTTGTGCCTCTAGAGCATTCAGGGCTATCTTTTCACATGAGTGTATATTACAGCTTAATTGAGATTGTAAAAGAGCAAAATCTTGGCTTATTTACTGTCCTTCTGAAAATAATTCCTATGTTTGCCTTTTCACTTATTATGAATTATTACTCCAACTGTTTTTTATGAAGTTTTCTTTTTTGTTTGTTTTATGGTTTTTGTTTGTTTTGTTTTAAAATACACTGTTTCTCTATTCATAATTACCCATAGATATAAATTTACTTGCTAGGGAGGTAATACTTTATAAAGAGTAGAAAATAATACGAGAGGGAAAGTGCCAGAAATTTTATATTTTTCTTTATAGTTTGCCTAAAAATTTTTGAATTATTTGTATTCCCTAAGCGTATTCTAGATAATAATGAAAAAGGTATTGAAAAAACTACTCTGGGGATTAAAAACTCAATAACTACATGCAGAAAAAAATCTGTTTATATATACATAAAGGATATACATCCTGAAAGCAATATGTTACAGTTAAAAGTGAGCTTAGAGTAAACTTAGCTCAGGCTCCTCAATTTATAGATATTGAAAGAAAGGCTAGGAAAATGAAGGGATTTAGTAGACATCACTGGGACGTTAGTACAGGGCACCACATCTGGGATACCCATCGCTGAGCACCAAGTGCTCATTCCAATATTGCATTCTTGCCTTACTTTTCATTGCTAAACCTGATAATGCCACACAGTGTTTCTTTCTCATACTCTCATTCATAAAAAACAAATCTTAAGGGCATGAATAATCATCTCCACCCTAAAAAGTTGGGCGTCAGCTCTTTATTTTCTCTTTAAAAATAGCAGCCTTCCTCATAATTAAAAATAGTGTTTCATGTTCCTCTTTTCTTTTCTTCTTAATTTCAAATCTTCTAAACTGCTTGTTTGAAGGTTAGGATATTAACATGAATACATATATGTATATATATATATATATAAAATATATGTATAATATCAGATCTGATATTTAGTTTGTGAAATCTTGACTTCTTCAAATTCCACAAGAGGGAGGACACTAGGAAGATAATAGAGATAGCTTATAAGTAGGAAGCAATGGGATACATAATTACTTATTTTGAATTTTCAAAAGAATGGGACTTTAGTTTTACCTACATCTAATAAGTTTGGATTAAAGTCTATATGTATATACAATTAACATTTATCTTAGAAACACAAGCTGTTAGAGATAGGAAGTACGAGAGGTATTATTTAACTTGTACAATTTATAAAGTGGCACATAGAAATGTAGCAGGATAGAAAGAGTCAGATATCTTAATACATAATTTCATGTTTTTTTCCTCTAATATGTTACTGGAAACCATTACCATTATCACAAATCACTTAGGCTTAAAATAAAGAATGCAAATAGGGAAATATTTTTTACTAACATTAGCGAAAATGTTGCATCAGTCATTTTCTTTATCAAATCATTATGGTGGAAGAGTTTAACATCCAAGTTAAAGGCAACTGCAAATAAGTAAATCATACCAAAAATACAATTGTTCTGGAAAAGAATGGACTTATCTTTTAACAATTCAACTGAAAAAGTAAGTTTTAATGTATGTCCCTTACCATATCAGTATTCATAAAAATAAGTTATCTGGGTGAGTTTTACAAAAAAGTTATTTTGGGGAGACTATGAATTCATGTCTGCATACTCATAATTTTCTCAAGTACAGTTGTTTCCCTAACCAACAGGGAATATGTTCCAAGACCCCCAGTGAATGCTTAAAACCATGGATAGTATCAATTTATGGCTTCTCCTTGGCATATTGCAATTGCCACCATCACTACTCTTGTGCTTTGGGGCTGTTATTAAGTAAAATAAGGGTGACTTGAACACAAACATGGAGATACCACATCAGGCAATCAGATGACTTAGATGACTACTAAGTGACAAGAGAGTGGGGTCTACAGCATGGAGATGCTAGATAAAGCCATGTCCTAGGCTGGACAGTACAGGATGGTGACAATTTCATCACACTACTCGGAAGTTAATTGTTTGTTTCTGGAATATTTCTTTTAATATTTTCAGACCAGGTTGACTGTAGATAACTGAAATTGCAGAAAGTGAATCCGTGGAGAAGGGGGCACTATTGCCACATAGAGCTGTGAATGAGCTGAAAACAAGGACTTCAACAGGAAGCCTACCCAGGAGTCTGTTAGGTACGTACCAAATACAACTCCATATGTCTTTCTCAGTTGCAATACTTATCAGGAATTTCTTGAATCACAAAAACAGATATTATTTACATTTAATACGAGTATAGACATTGCATTGTTAATCCTTAAAACTGCCAAGATGCTGCTTCCTCAAAGGGGCATCATATTGGCAGCAGCATGACAGATTTCTTAATTTATTTTTTAATATATGGGGCCAACAGCTAACATTAGGTTGTGAATGAGAGGATGTGGCTCTCCATGGAGGTTTTCACTACATAGTTTTTATACATTTTAATAAAACACTTCACCCTTCTAAGCATCATTTTACTTATCCATATATATATCCATATATATGGATATATATATATTAAGTGTTTTGGACTTGCTACTCTTAATTCACCTTTTCAATATTTACATTCCGAACAATATTTTACCTGAGGAAGTGCATCTATGTGCCATATAATGTAGTTTATTTAATGTCATCTGAAAATCATGTAATTAAGGTTGGAACTAGGACAAGTTTTACCTGGTTATCCAAATTCAAAATTTATTTTTTTATTTCTTCTCTAACAGTCCATAATAATAGTTAAAATAAATTAGTAAATAGTAATTGATCAAGCTACAGAACACCAATGTAAGAATTTAAGGATTATCTGACATAATGAAATAGTCAATTTAACCCAAGAGAATGTTTTTCAATGTATTTTATATTTTAAAACCTGTGATTTTCCCTGGTACTTAATCTAATAGACATCATGGGATAATTAAATTATATACCCAGTTTCTACTTATCTAGTAAGGTTGTAAGGAACAGTCCTTGAAATGTATCTGTTCCCCTTCTCTCTGAACTGTCTTCACTGTTCACAGGGATGGATCGCTGGGAACTCAGTGACACTATCTTTCAATCACAACTGATTTGACATAGGTAGACAGTTTAACACATGCTAGCTCAATAAACTTCTTCCAGAATTTAGAATCAGAATTAAGAAAAAAATTGTTTTAGCCTAGTTCAGGTCTTTGGAAACCAATGTAAACTCAGGGCAGTGGAGTGACCCCCCTCCAGCTTCTCTGAGGATTGGAATCAGCAGTCTTGCACAGAAGATGATGGGACAGGTACACAGGCGGAAGCAGAGATGGAAGACAGAGAAGACAGGCCAGCAGGCATTCAGGATCCAGTTTCAATCTCTCCTAAAGAGCAAGCCACTTTCTTTCTATTAGATTGCATGAGAAAATACAGTAGCCATTTAATAAATATATTTGTGGTTAAAGCTAAGTCTCAACGACTTTTGTTACTTGTGAACAAAGAGTCCTAACTCAGCCTTGGATATTTTAGTAGTTTTGTTAAAATCAGCCATATAAGACTTCTAAATAAAGAACCCTCGGAGTCACCAGTGTAAAATAAGTTGGCACTAAAAGCATGACCTATACTGATCATAAAACTATGCTTATAAAAATAAGTAAGTCAGGGGGATATAATGTACAGCACAATGACTATACTTAATAATACTGTATTGCATATTTGAAAGTTGCTCAGGTAGTAAATCTGAAAAGTTTTATCACAAGAAATAAACATTGCTGTGTAATATGTATGGTACCAGAAGTGGTAATCATTTCCTAATGTGAATAACAACTCATTATTTGTACACCTGAAACTTATGTTATATGCCAATTACATCCCAATTTAAAAAATAAAACAAACTATGCTCATGAAGATATGACACAAAGCAATCTCTGTTAAATAGAAATATTGCTTGTATCATCTGAGTGACAAAGTAAATTTAAAATATTTTAATGATCAAAATTATAGTGAGATATCACCTGACCCTTGCTACAATAGCCATTATCAAAAAGAGAAGAAGTAAGCATTGGCAAAGATGTGGAGAAGAGGGGAGCTCTGTGGCCTGGCGGTGGAAATGCAAATTGGTATAGCCATGATGAAAAACAGTGTTTTCCTCAAAAAAATAATGAATAGAGCTCTCATATAACCCAGCAACCCCTCTTCTGGGTATCTGCCTGAAAAATTTGAAAACAATTATTCATAAAGATATATGTATCTTTATGTTCATTGCAGCATTATTTATGGTGCCCAAGGCATGAACAACCAAATTGTCATTCAGTAGATGACTGGATAAGAAGTTGTGGTACATATATACAACAGAAAACTATGCAGAATAAGAACAGATAAAATACATTTCCCACAACATGAATGGGTCTTGAGAATATCATGCTGAGCAAAAATACATCAGATGGAAACAGTCAAGAGCCATATGATTTTACTTTTATGTAGAATACAAAACTCATAGACATGGACAACAGTGTGGTGGTTACCAAAAGAAGAGTAGGAAGGAGGTAGTAAAGGGTAGAGGGTCAAATAAATGGTGACAGAGGGAGATTTGACTTTGGGTGCTAAATGCACAATGCAATATACAGATGACATATCATAGAATTGTATACATGAAACCTATACAATTTTCTTGACCAATGTCATCCCAATAAATTTAATAATAATAAAAAAGTCATTACTAAACTGAAATTACCTAGACTTTCCTGTTATCTACTAAGAGTTTAAAATTTTTGGATTTTATGTTTAGGTCTATGAGCTACTTTGAATTAATTTTTATAAAAAGTCTAAGATTTGTGCCTAAAAATAGTTTACTATTTTTATTTTTTCACCAGAGATTTTTATAGCCTTACTTGCTTTAAACACTGTTTAATTTTAACATTTATTATATCAAAAAAGATATTACTTTCCATGCCCCACTTTACCTCACAATATATTTTAGAATAAAGGACTTTCTACTCTCAGCCCACTGGTGAACATACAGTAAGTGTTCCACTGCCTACATTTTAGAGTGATGTTTAAATTAGCTTACCTACCCTTTATATCAAGTCTTGTATTTTAAGAGCTTTGTGAAGCAATGAGAAGAGTATAATGGGGCCATAGTTCACGGCACCTCATTCATTAACTTTTTTAATATCACCTCATTTATTTAGTCTTCCTCTGGAGTTTCTCTTTTGATAAGTTGCAATTTTATTAAACATCCGTTTAAGTAAAATGAGAAGAATGACATACTTTGCTCCAATACATATAAAAGCTATTTTCTTACATCTAAATTTACTCTAGCCAGGAACATTACAGTGTAATCACTACATCTGTTTTTTGTATATATAAGAGTGGGGAGAATACTACTGGCTTTTAAATTTACAGAACACCAAATAGCTAATACAGATTTTGGCCATGTGGGAAAACTTTGATGAAATTACCCTGTCTAGGGGAACAAAAGGGTGAAATCATTGGATTAATGGCAGGCCAAAATATTTGAAAGGTGAAAGCATGCTTCAAGAAATCTTCAAGAAGTGAACCCAGTTACCAAGTGTAATTCATTAAAAATAACAGTACATTTTTTCTGTACTTGGTATCAGTTTGATGCTTCAACCAAAAGTCAGAAACACTAGACCTATAAGTGAAAGAATAAGTGTAGCAGACAACACACACTGCTTTGCAAATATGGTTCATCTTGTAATGAATACATCGAAGTCCTCTGAGAGGATGTTTGAGGGAGCAGTAGATTAAAGACAGTTATATACACACTTTTAGACATAATCTTTCTAGAAAGATATTTGATTCACCAAGATGAGGAAATCAATGTCCTGTAAGATTGATGAGTTAAAAAAAAACTATTATAATATATAATAAAACAACATAGATAGTAAATTAATCAAATGATTATTTCTTATCCAGTGTCTTACTTTGTAGTAGGAAAAATATAGGAAAATGATATCTGGGGTCATAAATCCAACCCTTATTCTCTCGAAAAGGTTCTTATGTAATTATCTTTCCTTTCCAATTAGCACTGGTTATATATTTTCAAGTTAAAAATAATATGAACTTTGCAGTGCATAACTTCCCATAAGTATACATATAAAAATAATATTTAGGGAAAATTAATCCCAAATTATCCAAACAACCATATTCCTCTTGGTTAGAAAGTCCCCATTTGTTCTTTACTTCACAGTATAGAGGAGAGGTTTGCCCATCAAAACACCTTTCACAACTGGATAACAATTTTCCAAACTATCTACATTCTCTTTTTCAGTTCACTCAGGAAAATAATGAGCTATTCAATCACAAGAGGAGATAACCTTCCTGCTGAAAATACATTCTGAGATTTTTAAAATATTATTATTGCATTACAGTTGTCCCAATTTTTCCCCCTTTGCCCTCCTCCACCCCCCCCCACAGTTAATTCCCACAATGTTGTCCATGTCTGTGGGTCATTCATTTGTGTTCTTCATCGAGTCCCTTCCCCTCCTTGACTTTGTTTCCCGTTATTTTGCCAAATTCACTTGTTAGATCAAGGAGGTTTCGGTGGAGACTATAGGGTTTTTTATGTACACTATAATGTCATCTGTGAATAATGAACTTTACTTCCTCCTTTCCAATTTAGATGCCTTTTATTTCTTTTTCTTATCTGATTGTTGTGGGTAGAACTCCCAGTACTAAGAGTGGTGAAAGCAGACAACCTAGTCTTGTTCCTCATCTTAAGGGGAAAGCTTTTACTTTTTGCCCATTGAGTATAATGTTGGCTGTATTTTTCTCATTTACAGCTTTTATTATGCTGAGGTATGCTCCCTCTTTTCACACTTTGCTGGGTGTTTTTATTATAAATGTGTGCTGGATTTTTCAAATGCTTTTTCAGCATCTATTCATATGATCATGTGATTTTTGTCCTTCACTTGGTTTATGTGGTATATTACATTTATTGATTTGCAAATATTGTACCATCCTTGCATCCCTGGGATGGTTCCCACTTTGATCATGTTGTATGATCTTTTTAATGTATTTCTGAGTCTGGATTGCCAGTATTTGGTTGAGGATTTTAGCATCTATGTTCAACAGGGATATTGGCCTATAGTTTTCTTTCTTTGTTGTATCTTTACCTGGTTTTGCAATTAAGATGATACTGGTTAATAAAATGAGTTTGGGGCTCTTCTCTCTTCCTGAATTTTTAGGAATAGTTTGAGAAGGATAGGAATTAATCTTTCCTTAAATGTTTGGTAAAATTTACCTGTGAAGACTTCTGGTCCAGGGTTTTTGTGTAGCAGGAGTTTATTTGATTATTGCTTCGATTTCAGTTGTTATTAGTCTATTCAGGCTTTCTGCTTCTTCTTCATTCAGTTTTGGAAGATTGTATGTTTCTGGAAATTTGTCCATTTCACCCAGGTTGTCCAGTTTCTTGGCATATAGTTGTTTTTAGTAATTTCTTACAATCCTTTGTATTTTTGTGGTATTGGTTGTAATTTCCCCTCTTTTGTCTCTGATTTTATTTATTTGGGTCCTCTCTCTCTCTCTCTCTCTTTTTTTTTTTTTGATGATTCTGGTTAAAGGTTTGTCAAGATTGTTTATCTTTTCAAAGAACCAGCTCCTGGATGTATTAACCCTTTGAATTATTCTTTTAGTCTTTATGTCATTTAATTCTGTCCTGATCTTGATTGCTTCCTTCCTTCTACTTGCTCTAGGTTTGTTTTTTGTTATCCCTCTAGTTCTTGTAGATGTAGGGTTAGGTTGTTTATTTGAGAAATTTCTATCTATCTTCTTTAGGTAGGCCTGTATTGTTATGAACTTCCCTCTCAGGACTGCCTTTGCTGTGTCCCATAGGTTTTGGGTTGTTGTGTGTTCATTTTCATTTGTTTCCAGGTATTTTTCTATTTCTTCCTTGATCTCATTGTTGACTCATTCATTATTTAATAACATGTTATTCAGTCTCCATGTATTTGAATGTTTTTGAGTTTTTTCTTGAGGTTGGTTTCTAGTTTCAAGCCATTGTGATCTGGGCACATTCTTGATATTATTTCAGTTTTTTGGAATTTGTTGAGTCTTGTTTTGTGTCCTATGACATGGTCTATCTGTGAAAATGTTCCATATGCATTTAAAAAGAATGTATATTTTGCTTCTTTGGAGTGAAAGTTACTGTATATATCAATTAAGTCCATTTGATCTAGAATGTTGTTTAATGCCACGATATCCTTCTTGATATTTTGTTTGGAAGATCTATCCATTGTTGACAATGGAGCATTAAAATCCCCTATAATGAGAGAGTTTCTGTTGATATCTTTTGTTAAGTCCATGAAGAGTTTCCTTATATATTTAGGTGTCCCTATGTTGGGTGCATATAGTTTTACAAGGATTATCTTTTCTTGATGGATTACTTCCTTAAGTATTATTAAATATTAAGTATTGTCCTTCTTTGTCTTTTTCATGGTCTTTGTTTTGAAATCTATTTTGTCTGATAGAATGTTGTTACCCCACTTTTTTTCATGTCTGTTTGCTTGCATATTTTTTCCATCCCTTCACTTTCAGTCTGTGGAGATCTTTTGTTCTGAAGTGGATCTGTTATGGACAGTATATATGCAGGACATGCTTTCTAATCCATTCAGCTACCCTATGTCTTTTGATTGGAACATTTAATCCATTGACATTTAAGGTTATTACTGATAGGTACTTATTCATTACCATATTTCCCTTTGTACTTGTGTTCCCTTCTTTCTCTCTTTTTCTTCATCTTCTGAAAGAAGCCCCTTTAGCATCTGCTGCAATGCTGCTTTGGTGGAGATGTATTCTTTTTGCCTTTTCTTTTCTTTTCTTTTTTTTTTTTTTTTTGGTGTGTGTATGTGCGTGTGTGGGGGAAACTCCTTATTTTGCCTTCCATTTTATTTTATTTTTTAAAATTCTTTAATTTTATTCAACCTCTTTTGCTATTATTTTTAAAAAAGATTTTGTTTATTTATTTTTAGAGAGAGGGGAAGTGAAGGAGAAAGAGAGGGAAAGAAGCATCAGTGTGTGGTTGTCTCTTGCATGCCCTTTAATGAGGACCTGGTCTGCAACCCAGGCATGTGCCCTGACTGGGAATCAAACCTGTGGCCTTTTGGTTTGCAGGTCAGCACTCAATCCACTGAGTCACACCAACCAGGGCTCATCTTCCATTTTAAATGAAAGTCTTGTTGGGCAGAGTAGGTTTGGTTGCAGTATTTTGCTTTTGATTACTTGGAATACTTCTTGCTATTCCCATCTGGCTTATAGTGTTTCTGTTGAGAAATCAGCTGATAACCCTATTGGAGCTTCCTTGTATGTTACTTCCTATTTCTCCCTTGCTGCCTTCAGCATTATCTCTTTGTCTTTAAATTTTGCCATTTTAATTATAATGTGTCTTGGAGTGGGCTTCTTTGGGTTCACCTTGATTGGGACCCTCTGTGCTTCCTGGACTTGCATGACTTTTTCCCTCATCAAGTCAGGGAAGTTTTCTCTCATTACTTTTTCAAGCAGGTTTTCTCTCTGATTGTAATTGGGTTTTGGTTGTTGTTGGGTCATTCTTTGGTGTGCCCTTCCCCCTGGCTGGCCGACTGAGAGTCACTCCATTCACCACATCTTATATACTATTGTATAGGTACTGACAGAACAAAACCAAACAACCCAGGAAACAAACCCACACCCACAAAAATAACCCCCACCCACAACCACACTATCAACAGCAAATGAGCAAATATTAATAAAGGTATAAAGAGATCAGACTATTATAAAAAATGAAAAAAGAATATGAGGTGAGTAACTGAAAGAAAAATGATTTTAAAAGGGTTGAGGGAGGAGAAATAAGAGTAGGGAACAGAAACAAATTGAAGAAAGAAAGAAAAGAAAATTTGCACTGTAAGTAAAAAAGGGAGGGAAGAAGACAGAATGGAGTAAGAGAAAGAAAGTGTATAGTATTAGGTTTAGACAAAAAATAATTTCAAAATAGTGAAAAAGAAACAAATTGGAGAAAATATCCACCACAGAAATATCAACAATAAATGAGCAAAGATTAATATAGGTGGGATGGTGATAAGAAAAAAAACAAAGAAAGAAAAGCTTATGAGATATTTAGAGGAAAAAAAAGTGATTTTGAAAGGACAGAGGGAGAAGGAATAGTAAGAGTAAGGAATGAAAATCAGTCTAAGTCAGGGAAAAATTAAAATTAAAATTCAAAAAAGAAAAGATAGGAGGAAAAATGGAGTAGGAGAAGGAAATGGTAATATTTGAGATTTGAAATACAAAAATAGTGAAGATCTAGAAATAAATTTGAAGAAATGCAACCACCACCACCATGTCAATAACCAATGAGCAAAAATTAATAAGGGAGAGAGAATAAGGGTGTTTTAAGAACAGGAAAAAGAATGTGAGATGAGTAATGGCAAGAAAAATGGTTTTGAGAAGCTGGAGAGGGGAGAAATAGTAAGAGCATGGAATAAAACAAGTCATAGCAAGAAAAAAATAAAATTTAAAACAAAAATAAGAAGAGGAAGGAAAAGTGTAAAATGGAGTAAGAGAAGGGAGGAGCAAAGTATGAGATTTGAAGTAAACTAAAACATAAAAACTAGAGAAATAATAGGCACTAACTTGAAGGAAAAGAAATGAATTTTAAAAAGCTTTGCAAGAGAGCAAATAATGCAAATAATGAAGACTGCCGTGGAATTTGTTTCAGTAGAATCCAGTGTTTACCACTGTCTTCACTTTCAGAGTCCACCCCTGGTAATGTCAAATAGTGTCCTAGTTTGATCCTAAGCATCCTGTTTGAGACTATAAGCAATCCACAGTTTGTGACTGTCTCCTTCAGATTTGGCTGGTCCCAACTGTTCTGCCCTGCTGACTTTCTATCAGCCCAGGGCCCAGGAGTAGTTCACTTAATGACCCTAGAGGATTGCCAGTACCTTCTCCGTTTGCTTCCAGAGGGGGCCTCTGGTGCAATTTGGAGAGTGGGAATACTGGGTCACCCCCAGGGGCCACTGTTCTGTCTTCTGGGAAGATGGTGGGAGTGTTTCCCTGTTTCCTCACCACACACCTTGGTCTGTCCAATGTATGGTTTCTGGTGAGTTAGGTGTCCACAATCTGTGTAAAAGGGGTAGCTCTTTATTGCTTGGTGGAGACAGAAGCTCTGTCTAGGTGCTGAGGCTGAGCAGGTCCCTAAACCCTCCTTGTTGTGCCTGTCTCTAATCCGTCTGCTCTGCTGGTTTTAGTTCAGGACCCAAGGAACAGTGTAGCTTGTGGTGTCTTGTAAAGGGGCCTTTCAGAGCTTTCCCTTCTTTCCCTGCAGATATGCGCCCAGCAGAGGGCTCCGGAGCCAGGCCTCACTGATCTGCAGAATCTGTAATCCTGTATATGGGTGTTGGGTTCCCTTGTCTGTGAGGGGACCTGCCTGGCTGCAGCAAATCTCAGGCATTCACCTCCTGACGTTCAGTCCCTAGCCTGCTCTCTCTTCCTGGAGGCTTGGGCCTGAACTCTCTACTCTGTCCAGTCCCCTGCTCACCAGCCATGCTGGGCTGGGGCCCACAGTCCTTTCAGCATGACCCTGTCCCTCTAAGTTCTTTGTTAGCAGAGCCACTACACAGGCACTCATGGGCACGGGGGCACTAGGCTTCTGCTGAGTTGTCTCACCTCAGCTTCCCTTTTAAGAGTTTATATATGGCTCCCACGTTGCAGCACTGAGCCCTAGGGTGCCTGTTCACCTCACATTCCTCCTCCCCCAAAAGTCAGAGGCTCTATCAGTCAGGGATAGCCACCGCCTTCCAGGACCTCCAGCAGTTTTAGATAAAATTTCTTTCTGGATCTCACTCAGATGGCACCGGGAAGAGTCCCGCAGCCACACTACAACACGGGGCAGAGGCAGGGTGATGTCCCTGCTCCCTCCCACGATTCTCAGCTTCAGGTGTTTCTCCTGAGGTGTTTCTGCAGCCAGCACCTCCCTGGCCGTTTCCATTCCCCAAGCGCTCGTGGCTCCTCAGCTGATGTGCAGCACCCCAAATCTGCACAGCCAGAAGGGCAGGTTTGGGCAGTGGTGACAGCAGTTGCTCTGTTAGGAGAGCCTGGGCCACCCACTACAGAGTGCCTTGTAGGCAGGCAGGCCCTTGCCCGCGCTTCGGCCCCGTACACACTCACTCACACGTGCTCTCATTCACTCACTGCTGGATTTTTGAGTTGATCGCTCCGTGGTTTAGCTGCAAAACCAGTCTGGGTCTTGAAGCAAGTGGACAGATTTTCCAGCTACTCTGCAGCCATCTTGGCTCTCCCTCGAGACTGTTTTTAGAATCACAGCTAACTTTCTCATTTTTGCATATGGTTGGTTTCCTTTATATAAATTGGGCAAAAAAAAAAATTATAGTTTGATATCTTTTGAATAGAGAATCATTACTCAAATTTATACATAACCCCGATATATGTAAGAAACCCTCAGAGAGAGGTACTTTGCATTTTCATGGAAAAAAAGATGAGGTGGAAACCAAGATTCAAACATACTTTGTCCCATTCAATTTCTTCTCTACTGCAGAACAACCACGCTGAGAATGTAAATAAAGTTATGAATTTTTCTTCTCAACTTATCAAGATGTAGGTAAAATTTTGTACACAATGTAATTTATTTTATTGTGAATTTTGCTCTTTTCAAATTACATATAAAAACAAATAATTGTTATTTTAGTTTTCAATTTTCAATGGAAAATTTAACAAAATAGATACTTTCTTAAAAAAGAGAATTAAAATCAAACAGAATTCTAATTGGGGAAAGATGGAAAAAAATCCTATGATTATTTCTTCCCTGGATTATCAAACTTGTCTGTACATTGAAATTACCTGGGCAGCTTTAAAAAAATGCTATGACCTAGGTTTATCGCCAAGTTTTTATATTGGATTTTTCTGTGATAGCCTTGTAATTAAGGTTTCAAAAATATCTCCAGGTGATTCTAGCATGCAACCACTGCCCTAAAGTACAGATTAATGTCAGGCTATGTTAATCTTTTAAGTAACTTGAAAAGTTTTGTTGAAAATAAACAAGACTAAAGGTTATTTAATACCTTTATAAAGTAACTGATATAATTAAAATCAGAGAAAAAAGTAGATACTAAAAAATACTGAGTAAGTCTGATTAGAATATTCAATCTTTATAAATCCCTTTAAAGATACACTATGAAATAAGATATTTAGTAAGACTATATATATATACACATATATACATATATATGTATATATATATACACACACACACACACACACATATATACATGGGTGGGAAAATCAGATTTTCAGAGCCATGTCTACCTTTAAATTACATGAATTTTCCTTTACCTTCCTTACCTGTAGAAGATCATAGAAGAAAATCCCATGTTATTTTTGATAGTTTCATTGTCCTACATCTTAACTTTTTTCAAAGAACAAACTGGAATCCTCTAAAGTATATATTTGCAGAAGTATACAGTGAGAAATGGAATTTGAGATGCCTGGATTGTAATGCTTCTTCTTGGAATTAATGTTTGCATTGCTATATTTCAAGTATGAAGTAAGGACAATTAATATACTAAAATTCTAAAAGGAGTTTAGTCAGAATTAGGAGCTATCAGAGTAGTATAATTGTTATAAATAAAATAAGTTGTAACTTATCCAAATGAATCTGAGCAGATACTCTTACACATGTATAAAATTATATATAAATAGTTAGGTTTTAGGAAATCAAAAGTTAAATACAGGTCTTCAACAGTGCGGGGGGCCATGCCCCAACCCTCCGTGGTGTTCAAGGCTACTGTATTGCCTGCTCACTGTGGCATTATAGAAGCAAAAGACTGAAAGTAATGCATGTGTTCAACAGCAGAGGACTTGTTTCTTCCATACACTAAACACTGTGTCAAAGAAGTAATTATATCTCTTATAAATGATAAAAATTATATATACACACTGTCCACATACTAATATAAAGAGAACTCCTGGATATATAACATCATTTATTTTAAGTATAAAATGTATTTATATTTTACTACCTCTGTGTAAAGGAAAGAAGTGAAAAACATATTCATAATTTGCATATAGAATTTGTAGTACAAAATGTATACAAAATAACCAATAAAAATGGTGGGAGAAGGATTTTGTATGTATTTTATATAGTTTTGATCAATAATTTAAATGTATTATTATTAAAAATTAAAACTCACAAATAAAATAATGTGAATGCTCATGCAAATATTTGAGGGTTTGAATCTAGGGACTCCTGGGATAACATTGAAAAGGGTCTGGTCCAAAAAGTAATGAAGACAATATTTTTTAATAGAGGATGCTTTTAATAAATTCTCTTGTACAACAAGTGAATGAATGTTATAAAACCTTAAAGATATTATAATAGAAACATCTTTGACCTAAAAAAGATGTTTATATTTTTTAAGTTTAAAAAAAAAACAAGTTAAACAGAAACATAAGGCATGATGTACCTTGTGTAAAACAGTAAAGGTACATAAAAATAATAGCTGAAAATGTGTTCATTAACACCTCATCAGCATTGTGCCCTGGGATGTAGCAATATGTTAAGTTTTATGTATGTTGTATTTAATGGTCTTGGCTCTGCCCACTACATCTCCGGTGGGTATTCCATCTGCTGGACATCACACCAGCACCCTTCTTCCTCCAGGACATTCCCTTACTCTCCCTCCCTCCCTTCTCACTGGGGCTCTGGAAGAAGCCTCAGGTTACAAGGACTTTAGAGGGAAAACTTCAGGGAACAGGTGTAACGTCCATTTAAGGTGTAAAGGAAAACCTAGATTACTCTCCTGCCAAGTCTTCCTTTTTGTAAAAATAAAGAATATCCTGAACATTTGATCACAAAATCTAGGCTGGACCTTCTGGGATTAAAGCTGAAATGAACAGTTAAACACTTAGAGCACAATGCTAACAATCAGTGAAACAGTAGAAGCTAATAGGACTGACCACTGGGTTTAATGCTTTCTTGTTCCTTTTCTCCTTTTTCTCATCTCAGGCAACCCAGCCACTATAATGGCTCTGCAGGAAAAGATGAGACTTGAGAACCATGTCTAAATGTGGCATTTGGAAAAAGATTCCATAGCAGCATAGAAATTAGTAGCCAAGTCAGCTGTGGAAATGAGTTGGGTACATAAGGTATTGGCTTTGAGTTCTCTCAGCTAAAAAAAGTTTCACTCAGGCAAGCACTTGACCCCAAGTCTCCTTCCAAAGCTAACTCTAAGTCTGACTCAGAAAGTAGGAAAATCAAACAAATAAGGTAGTCATCAGGTTAACTTTTCTGACCAACGGCCAATTAGGGAGACTTAAAGGATAAATAATGTTATGATGGAGAATGTCCTACAAGTTCCAAAAGTAGTCTATAACAGGCTCTTTAATAAATATTAAGTTCTGAAAATGACTCTGTGATTGCATCTTTTTGAAGACTAATTACTCCATATGTGAAAAACTTCCAAATTTTTATCTGCATTGCAGGACAGAATCAAATCTGAGATTTATACAGATACTCTAAGAAACTGCTTAATAAGATTAGACTAGTAAATAATGAAACTGAATCTCTCCTTCCTTACAACTGGCTCTGAGACAAATTCTTTAGAAGGAGTTGAAATAGCAGCAGCCTCACTCAAATGAGGGTATTGTGTCTTAAGCTAAATGAAGGACAGCATTCAACTGGTGTGTTAAGACTGGAAAAGCTGTTGGCCTCATTAACTGCGGTTCTCAAACTCATGCACATCAGAACTACCTGAAGAGCTTATTGAAACACAAATACATGATTCTTACCCCCAATTTTCTATTTCAGTAAATATGAGGAGAGTGTCCTCCATATTTTGAAAAGAATTTACCTTTCCAAAAGTTTCCAGCCGGTGTGGATCTACTGTCCTGGGGATTACAGTTTGATATCCACTGCTTTAGAATGGTATTATTCTATAGTTTACATAAATATGCTCTTAGAAGATTTTATGTCTTTATCAAAATTATTTGTTTGTTGTTTTCATTCTGATCAACTCTGAATGCCATGTTACTATTTGAATTTTTTAAAAATCCCAATGGTTATGTTCTAATCAAGTTTTTCTGTATACATTCAGTTGCAAGAATTTATCGTATGAGCACCAAACTATTAGGATGTTAATTTTTTTAGTGTTTTTAGAACTGGGTCATTAGATGTATTTTAGGAGTCCATGAATCTCTAATATTTAGAAACAATGGTTTGCATGCTAGAATTCTGTACAATGGTATAAAAAAGTTCAAATTAATCTAACAGGGAACATAAACATTTTTCCTCATCCTATTGTTTTATCAAGTAGTTTCCAAATTTTTCAGTGAGCAGTGTTCCCAAAAATAACTTTATAAACTCTCTTTAACTAACAAGGTTTGGGAATTAGAATGTGCAGCAGAACACATATTTTCACAAATAAACACCCTTAACTACACATATATAGTAATTTTTCTTTGATGATTTAGGATGACCTCCAGGATTTTGTAGGGCATGAAACTAATACTTATCGATTACTCATTACATGCTAGAAACCAGTTCCAAAGCTTTACATGTCTTAACTGATTCAATACAACAACCCCATGAAATAGTTTTATTATCACTATTTCACAAATTAAAAAATAATACATGAGATATTGTGAGGTTGTGTAATTTGCCCAAGGTCACACAGCAGTAGGTGACGGAGCTGGGATCCAAATCTAAACATTAAAGGTCCAGTCATTTTTAAGACAGCCAAATAGAAAGAGGTATACTGATTTAAAAAGCATTTCTTACTGTCTGTAGTCCCAAAGATCATTTATGATGCCAGGGATGGTTGCTTAAATTATGGACTACAATGGGTAGTAGTAATACAGATGCTAAAAATTATGTGTTACATCTGTATTTATTGATGTAAATATGGCCATAGAACTGACATTGAAAAAAAAATCATGTTAAGAACAATTATATAGGATGGGATTCCATTTTAATAAAGGCATATCATAATTATATTAATAGATTAGTAGTGGGCATATCCAGATAGTAGTATTACACTGGATTTTTATAATATGTCCTATTTTTTATTTTTTTATAACAGGTACATAAATTATTTTATAATTAAGTAAAAGTGTGGTGTTTTTAAAACTATACTGTGCTCTAGTGGTTGGTATACAATTATAACAACAGCTAACATTTATTTAGCATTTATTATGTGTCAGGCAATAATCTTAGAGTTGTTCATAGAGAAGCTCATTTAATCACATTTAAGAAAACAAACAAAAAGTTGGGGTACAGATTGTTATTATTCCATTTTACAGATGAAGAAGCTGAGATCTGGAAAGATTTTGCAGTCTCTTCATGTAGTTCAAATGCCAGCAATTTGAATCCGAAGTAATATTTCTAGGCAAGACAATTCAAAGAATGGTACCCTTTTTGAGTTGTGATCTAGAAAACCCCACTATTTCTTGTAGCATTTCTCTGTATGACCCTCAGTATTAGCACTCCACCTTTCAGGCAGGATCTTGAAATTTTACAGTAAAATCATTCCTTGAGATGGCAAGAGAGCAAATGCATTTATTTTGATGAAACTAAGCTATGTTTTTAGTTAAAATATTGATCGATAAGAGTTAACCGAAAGGAAAAAATAGTGAGGACAAAAGAACTGTAGTCTGGGAGCTATAAAACAGAAAATCTTTTTAAGCACTTAGAAAACTAATCTGCCAGTGTTATTAGCATTCAAAGAATGGGCTTATTACAGATGATTGGTATCTATTTTGTTTAGCACCTAGAAGTTTATGAAACACGTTCCATGTTCTCTGATTACCTTCTTTAGTTTGTTGTGTTTTCTTAAGTAGTAAAAATAAATAAAACTTCATTTATGTAGGGGCTCATTAATTCAGACTTGTCACTGGAAGGCTGGTACACAAATCTCTTCTTTTCTAAGCTTGCTTGCTCTGAATATTCTTTCTTTCTTTGCCCACTAAGTCTCAGTGGGAGGTTTTACTGTAATTGCAGGGTAGCTATGCAATACCTAAACACATTCTAGCACTCAGGCTCTGATAATACAAATACAACGCTGAAACTCTTCTTACTACTCTCTCACAATAACAACTCAAGTCTAAAAGAAATATGCAGCTCCAAAAGCCATCCTTTTCTTACTTTTTTCCCTGTTAAGATTTGGCAGGCTTCACTGAGATTTATCACCCTCATTTTTCTTCACATCCTGGTGGCTGTGAAGTAGGGAGTAGAGAGCAGAGACACTCAACTGACCCATAGTATTCACAGCAGGTATACGATGGGCAGCTGGGCTCACTTTCAAAAACACTCCAGCTTTCCCAACCTGTTGCTGAAAATCACTTAAATATACATATGCAAAAATAATACCCTATATCTTCAGTACAACTGTAGGTAATGGCACACAAGAGTACACATTTTGTATAATATTTTCTAATGATTTTTTTAAAATATGCGTAAGTACCATAGATGCTGGGAAGGTACTCAGTAATGCTGGCATTTGCAGGGTACAATTGTTTCAAACACTTGCCTCTTACTTCGTTCTTTAATGAACATCTCTGGAATAAGTAATTACTGTGGGAACACATCTTTAGAGCTCTTCTCAAAGAGCAAAATTGGCAGAGGTTGGTTTTATAAAGTTCACAAAATGAATGGTGCCTTAATGCCATAAACAAAGAGATTTTTAACAACCAGCTTTAAAATACCCAGCAAATTACCGATAAGTGAATCAGTGAATAAAGATAAGTCTTCAATTGACAAGAAAATGAAGGATTAGGCTAATAGTGTATTATAGCAATATGCCATGAATTCAAACTTAGGCTTTCTTCCCTATTTGGACTAGGTAATTACAAAAGCTTTTTAAAAAAAATACAGAAAGATTATTCCTTTTGCAACATTTCTGCCTAACATCTCTTAAAATGTGTTTTACTGGTCTTAAGTCTTAGCATTAATCCTGCAAGTAACTGTCATATACTCACAATTGCATATTGGAGGTAACAATGTGGTTTTCTAAAGTTGCCTTTTGAAACCTGAGGATTCTTTACAAAACATACTTGCTTAGAAAAACATTTCAGTAAAAACAATTGTATTTTTGACTAAAAGTATATTGTGTATGTGTGCTCTAAATTTTTGATGTCAAGATTAAAATATTTGAAAAAATAATTCTATTTTTCATGTTAAACCGAGATAAAAAAAATCGGGCACTAATATCAAATTATGAATAAATAATATGAACTTTAAGATAACAAATGAAAGGTCTGCATTTAACTTCTGAAGTTAGTATGCAAATATTTTTTCCAAAAGAATAAGCCAATTGAACTAATCCATAAAATATGATTATGATTTGAGAGTTGACAATTCATTCTTGTTTAGATAGCATTATTTCTTGTTAACATAGAAAAAACACAATAACCTTCCAAACCTTGTATTTTCATATGTATTTTGCATTCATAGACCCTAGCTGGATATTTGGTCCTATATAAAACATCCCCACAGAAATTTGGACAACACCGAAAGGTCCTTTAAATTTCATCCCGTCCAAAAAACCCATGGAGATATTAGGGTCATATTCTATTCAGGCCCTTTGCCCATTTTTTAATCAAATTTTTTTTTGTTATTGAGTTCCTTATATATTTTGAATATTAACCCCTAATTGGATACATAATTTGTAATTATTTTTTCCCATCCCATCAGATACATGATTTGTACTTAACTTTCTCCCATTTCTGCCTTTTCATTCTGCTGTGTAAACACTTTTTAGTTTGATGTAATCCCACTTATTTATTTTTGATTTTGTTGCTTGCACTGTTGGTATCATATCCAAAAAAATCATTGCCAAGACCAATGTCAGTGAGATTTTCCCCTATGTTTTACTGTTTCAAGTCTTACATTTAAGCTTTTATTCCATTTTGAGTTAAAATGTCTACATATGTATTAGTTTACTCTGGAATTTCAAATCTGTTTTATTGGCCTCTGTCACTTTTCAGATCAGTACTATATTGTTTTTATTACTATAAATTTGTAGTATATTATATGCTTTGAAGTCAGGAAGCATAATGCCTCCAGTTTTGTCCTTTTTCAAGGTGCTTTGACTGTTTAAAATCTTTTCTGGTACTGTGCAAATCTGGGGTTTTTAAAATTCTATTTCAGTGAAAAATGCTATTGGAATTTTGAAAGGGATTGCACTGAATTTCTAGATTGATTTGGGCATGTGAGTATTTTAACAATATTAATTCTTTTAATCCATAAACATGAGATATCTTTCCATTTATTAGTGTCTTCAATTTTACTTATCAATATCTACAGTTTTTTAAAAAACATTTTATGTATTTATTTTTAGAGAGAGGGGAAGGGAGGGAGAGAGAGAGGGGAAGGGAGGGAGAAAGAGAAGGAAAGAAACATCAATGTGTGGTTGCCTGTCATGCATCTCCTCCTGGGGATCTGACCCACAACCCAGATGTGTGCCCTGACTGGGAATAGAACCATTGACCCTTTGGTTCACAGGCAGGTACTTAATTCACTGAGCCATACCAGCCAGGGCATATATCTATAGATTTCAGTAACAAATCTTTCACATCCTTGATAAAATTTGTTCTTAGTATTTTATTATTTTTGATACTATTGTGAATGGATTTGTTTTATTTATCTTTCAAATAGTTCTAACAATTTTAGTATAGTCTTTAGGATTTTCCATATATAAGATCATGATATCTATAGGCAGAGGCAATTTTATTTCTTTCTTTCTGCTTTGAATGCCTATTTATTTTTCTTGCCTGATTGCTCTGGCAAGGATTTCCTGTACTATGTTAAATAGAAGTGGACACATTTTGTTTTGTTCCTGATGACAGAGGAAAAACTTTGACTATTTTACAATTGATTATGCTATTAGCTGTGGGCTTGTCATATATGGTCTTTATTATGTTTCTTCCACACACATTTTTTAAGAGTTTTTATCATGAAAAGATGTTGGATTTTGTCCAATTTTTTCACATCTATTGACATGATCATATGATTTTTATTTTCCATTTTGCTAATGTGGCCTATCAACTTGATTTGTGGATATTGAACCATCCATACATTCTTGGAGTAAATCCCACTTGATCATAGTCTATGGTCCTTTTAAAGTATTGTATTCGATTTGCTAATATTTTATGGAGAATATTTTATCTATATTCATCAGGGTTATTGGCTTGGAGTTTTCTTGTAGTGCCTCTTTCTGGCTTTGGTTATCGGGGTAACACTTACCTTATAAAATAAGTTTGGGAGTGTTTTCTCCTCTTCAATAGTCCAGAAGAGTAGATAAGAATTGGTGTTAATTTGTCTTAAAATGTTTGGTAGAATTAACTAGTAAAGCCATTTGGTCTGGGGTTTTTCTTTCATGGGATTTTTCCAGTTACTGATTCAATATCCTTATTCATTATTGGCTTGCTCAGGTTTTCTATGTCTTCATTATTTAGCCTTGGTAAGTTGTAGGTTTCTTCTAGAAATTTATCCATTTCTTTTAGGTTTTCTAATTTCTTGGTAATATATAATTTTTCATAGTACTCGTTTATAATCCTTTGCATTTCTGTGTATCTGTTGTAATGTCTCCTCTTTCATTTAAAATGTTAATTGAGTTCTCTTTTTGATTAGTTTACCTAAAGATTTGTCAATTTTATTTATCTTTTCAAAGAACCAACTTTAGTTTTATTAATCTCTTAGGTTATTTTCTTATTTTCTGTTTCATTTTTCTGCTCCCATCTTTATTTTTTTTCCTTCCTTTTGCTATTTTTGGGCTTAGTTCTTTTTTTTTTCTAGTTCTTTGAGGTATAATATACGGTTATTTATTTTAGATCTTTCTTTTTTCTTAATATATTTATTTATAAGTATAAACTTACCTCTTAAAAACCACTTTTTCTGTATCTCGCAAATCACTGAGGGTTTTGTTCCCTTCCTGGTCAGGCCGAAGAATGTGTTCCATGGCCAGTACAGCCCATTGGCTAGAAATCCACATCAAGCAAAACTGCCAACTTAGTTCCCTGGCTAAATGAAGTGACCAGCTTGGCCCTGCAGATGGAAAGAGCTGTTGGTTGGAATTTCTATTCAGGAACCAATGCAAACAGAAAAATGCAGTCTGCCAAGATCTGAGTACTGGTTGCTAAAAACTCTGCCTCCCTTCTTCATTTATCTGGTCCCCATTGGTTGTGCTCCATAAGATTCCCTAGAGATTTCCATGAAGTAAGACCTGAGCCTCCAAAGGGGCATTCTGTAATACTGGGAAAACTGATGCCCACCTTGGGCCTTATTTTTCCCACAGGCCCAGGGAAGCCCTCTCAGCTTGGTACTATGCTGGCCTGGAAAAGGGATAATGCACTCAAAGCGGAGCAGCTCCTCTTACTCTTCTCCTATGGTTCCTTGGTGTCTGTTGTCCAGAGGAGTATTTCGACACCCCTAGTTTCTGGGATTTTCACAGTGATATCTTGTCTATGGATGGTTGCTAGTTGGTCTTGTGAGTGAGGCTGAAGTTGGTAAAGACCTATGTCACCATCTCAATGCCCTGTATATTTCTTAAAAAGTGTAACCCAATACTTTTTTCATAAAAGTTTTAAAATATCAGATTTTTATTATTATTAACATTCAAATATTTTAAGCTCTTATGAAAATGTTCCAAACTCACATAAATCATTACCGAACAGCTATAAATAAGATATTAATTGGATACAGTGAGACATTCACAGGACAATTTTAAATAAAGCATTTCCCTTCGCAACATCGTGGATGGAACTGAATAGAATTATGCTAAGTAAAATAAACTAGGTGACGAAAGAAAAATACCATATGATCTCACCGATAAGTGGAACCTAATCAGCAAAAAAATAAGCCAACAAAATATAACCAGAGACACTGAAATAAAGAACAAACTGACAGTAACCAGAGGGGAAGTGGGAGGGGAATAACGAGGGAAAGAAGGGGAAGGGTGGTCAAGGAACATTCATAAAGGACCCACGGACAAAGCCAAAGTGGGTTAGGATTGAGGGTGAGGGTGCGTGGGGTGGAGTAGAGTTGTGGGGGGGAAATGGAGACAACAGTACTTGAACAACAAGAAAAATAATAATAATTAAAAACTTATGTAAGGATATGTTTTAGTATATTTTATATAGCCAATGTCTTTTAAGAAAAGAGAAGACAGGAAAAAGACAACATTAAAGGAAAGAAAGGAAAAACAATGAAGCAACAATGAAGTTTTTTGAAAGCTTAATGGGCTCCAGCCCTTTGCTAAGCACTTAAGAGCTATAATTTCACTTACTGTTTACTGTAATTATAGGAGGCAAGCATTACCTCCATTTTTTGTTCAAGAAAACTGAGGTCATGAAATACTCAGCAAATTTCCTAGTTGTACAGCTACCAGTAGTCATAGCCAGATTTGAAATCCAGGTTTATTTGGTTCCCCCACTAAGGCACCATATACTGTGTTAGGTGTAACCATACACTGACTGACTTTGTTGAAGACTGAAAGAAAAACCCCAGCTTGTTAGATTTCACACCTTCACCCAGAAAGACCCAAGAAAGACCACGTCAGAGCACCTGAATAACACGATTTACCGTAATGTCTGGAAGTGTTATTGTCATCTTTGTTAGCCTGACAAACAACAAGATGTTATGGGGAAGAGTGTGATGCATGAAATACAGCTTTGTTGACTTTGACTGTTTTCAAAGAATAAAAGGAAATAAGAAATACCAGAGTATCTACATGTAAAACATGTCATATTTGTGGAAATCTAAAGCTGTCCTAATAATGATGGGGAAATATTTTTTAAACATTTATTTATTGTAAAGACGTGTAACACCCTTATTTTTCTTATAGTCAGATGATGCCCTGGTTCCAGTGAGTAATAAAAGCTAGTTTTTATATCATAGTCCTTATGAAATTTTACACAGCATACTTAAGGCAATGTCTTTTCATTCTTTGTAGCACAATTTAAAATGCACTGTAAAATGGGCACATGACTGTCTATCCCCTATATAATGGACTTTTCTCCACTTAAAATAATTTGTAAAGCAAAAGTAAGCTTTAATACTATGCAAATAATTTAATTTAGGAAAATTGGGGAACATTATCAAGTTTTCAAGAAATAAACAATAAAATATTCTTAAACCTAGCCAATATTTCTAATATGCTTATAAATCACAAAGTAGTGTTTACCTCAGAATACTATCCAGTACTAAAATAACTAGACAATTTTCCTCACTGGTAATTTCAAGTATTCTTCTAAAATGGGAAATATCATGACAAAATACATTTTAATAATGGCAATTAACAAATAAAGATGTAAATATTTGAGGAGAAAAGACTAAACTTCATACTACCCTGATGACAATAGCATGTTGTAAAAAAGCCAAAGGTACTAAGAAATTTAGTTTAAAAGTTGAGTAAAATGGCCTAAATACATAATATACTGCATTTATAGTGCCTGTATTAAGATGATAAGACCCAATTAGATAATAAACATAGAATATACAAGATAATCTTACTAATAAATTATCCTAATCTGGTTTAAATTTTATCTTTATATTTTATCATCCTTTGAATTGAAAAACATCTGAGTTATTGCATAAAAAGGTTAAATTTTGAAATATTATGTATCTTCCTAAATTGTGAAATTAGACATTACAAAATTTATATCATGTGATATCTGACATTACTACATATATGTAGTGCCTGCTGTGTTCTAGACAGTGGGTTAAGTCCTCTATTTGCAGTACTTCATGTCAGGTTCAGAGCATCCATGGGAGATAAGTATTAATATTTTCCCCATTTTATAGACAGAGGAACTAATGTTTCTAGTGAGAGGTTAGGACATTTGCCCCAGGTCACATAGCTGAAGAACTATAAGGAGGAGGAAGATTGCAGGAGGAATAGATCTGAGGGTGAAAATTGGGAGTTTGATTTTGTACATTGCAAGTTTCAGGTGTCTATTAGAGACCTAAGTGCAGAAATTGAGAAAGTATATTGAATATATTGGATATGAAGTGAGATATTCAAGGATCTTGAGTTCTGGAGTTCAATATGAAAATGCATTACTTGAAAGTCATGAAATAACAGGTGATACTTAAAACCATATTTAAAGCCAAGAGACTGAATGAGTTTATAAAAAGCATGGGCAGATTGAAGAGAAAATATCTAAGGATTGAACTCTGTGCTACTCCAGCATTATTAAGTGGCCAAGAATTGAGGAGTGTGGAAGGTTAAAGATGACAGGAAACTCTTTGATACACCTCTCAATGAGTTATGGGGCCATTTCCTCCTCCATTAAATTTGTGCTTGCTTTGACTAATACAGTACATAGAGGAAGTTTCATTTTGCCAGTTCCAGGTTTAAGGTGCAAATGGATGGCAGCCTCTATTTTAATCTATTGGACTCTGAACCTCCATGAAAATGTCTAACTTCCCTGGTGGGGAGACCACTGGAAGAAATTAGTAGGGAGAGAAAACCTGCTTAGTTCAGCCTTTCAGTTATTCTCGCCAAAGCATCAGACACATGAATGAAATCACCCTGAAAACTTTAAGACCAGGTCAGCCACCAGTTGAATAGCATCATGTGACTCTCATCAATTCCACATGAAGTACAAAAATCACCATAGCCCAAAGTCCAAGTCCAAACAATTGTGATATATAATAAAGTTTTGAAGTAGTGGCTGGTAAGGTGGAGAAAAGGAAGAGAGGGTGGACAAGTGAAGAAAGGATTCAAGAATGAGTAAGTAATTTGCTGTATCAAATGTTGCTTGAGTAGTATGAGAACTGAGAGTTGACCATTGTGTTTATTGATGTTGTAGTCACTGGTGACTCCAACTAGAGTTATTTCAGTGGAATATCGGGGGAGAAAATCCTGCTTGGAAAGGGCTCAAGGGAGAATGGGAGAAAGGAATTGGAAGTTGATAGTATGGAAAACACTTGAGTAGTCTTGTCCTAAAGGATACAAACCAAGAAAATGTTGTAACTAGATGGCCATGTGATGTCAAGGAGTTATTTATTTTTGGAAGATTGAATAAATTACAGAATATCTCTATGGTCTTAGACTTGATCCAAGCAGGGAGGAGAAATCAGTGATGAAGCAGATGGATGGAACAATCGGGCAAACGATGTCCTTTAATTGATGAGATGAATAAATCATGTGCACAAGAATAAAGGTGGTCTTTGATTGGAGTACATTGTGTCTATATCAGCATAGGGAAAGGTCAGAGGCACGTAGATAATTTCAATGATATAGTGGTGGGAGGATCCATTTAAGATACTTTTTCAATATGTGGTCCTGGTGCAAGACTAAAGTCATGGATCACTGAATTAAAATAGTTTGGCTTTAGGCATTTGTAGGAATGTGATAATTAATTAAAATGATATGACAAAGAAATAGAAAGGATTATTTAATAAATTCAGCTGATTTAGCAAAATGGTAATACTCTGTTGAGTCTCATACTCACAATCTTTACCAAAATAAATTCTCTGTGCATTTAAAAGTTAAAAGGCCTAAAACAAGGTGACAATTTTTAAAAAGATAACGTAACAGGCAATTGAATCTTTATGGGATCACTTGATGGAGGCGATTTTCATAACTTATAAGTGATACAATGCAAATAAAAAAGCAAAGTACAAAATTGAATAGTTACTATAAATAAACCCATTCGGTGTACAATTATTCAAATACAGAATTTCCAACAACTGGGTTTCTTTAGCCTGTCCCTAATTTTCTAGTTCACAAATCTATGAAATGTTTGAAGCAAAAATTTACTCTCCTCAAAGTCACTGTTATACAGCAACTGCTGTTTTCTCTCTGCAATCTATAACAGAGTTGGGAGGGGTTTGCAGGTCATTTTAGGTTTCATATCTAGATGGAGGAAGAGAAGTGGAAGAGGAGAGGGACCCACTCCCTGAAACTATCTTGTCCACAAGACAAAGGCATTGATTCTTTGCACTTTTGGATCTAGGCACCTCATTTCACCCCCACGTCTCCCCAATGGCTGACGCTGTCATTAAAATGTTATGTCTTTCATCCCTGCTTACAGGAAAAAGGCAAAAAGTAAATACATAAAACTGATCATATCTGTTTTGGACTCATAGAATTATAGCTAAAATTTCCATTTTTATACTTTCCTTACTGTTGTAATATTCTCTACACTTTTAAAAGTTCAATACAAAAAAATTGAGAATTATTTTAGTACAAGGCCCTCAGAATTTTACCAGTTAATGATTATAGCTGAGTTAAATTTTAGTCTCCCCAGTGTGTTTATTCTTACTATACACCCCTATGTTAATTTTCATTTACATTTTGATTACCACTGATTTTGATTTACCTGGAGTCAGATCAAGATTCAATCCTGGTTCTATTGCACATTAATTGTGTGCACTCATCTGGTAAAATGGAAATAACTCCACCGTGTATTCCAACAATCTTAGAAGGATAAAATGAGATAATGTAATGAAAGTGTTTTATGAAGTGTGAAACACTATGAAATATGTCTTTTGGTTATTTTTGTACTAAAACATTAGCCAAAAGAAACTGCAAATTCAATTTACAGCGGTGAGCAAAAGTAGGTTTACAATTGTGAATACATGAAACATGGAATTTATTCTTGTATTATTTATTTATTAATTATTGTATTATTTTTATATTGCTTGTCTTGTTATTGTTATTATTTTGTATCCTTACTTATGATTTACCTTTTAGGTAATGGTAGCTGATAATTTAACATACTTTTTACCACCCCTGTATAATCCAACTCTATTAACTTTTGTTAGAATGAGATCCAATTTGGGGATTTTGTCCCAAAGGTGAGTGTGAGAAGGAGAAATGATTAGAATGCAATGGAGCATAGTTAAAATTTAAATTTTTCAATAAAATTTGTTAAAGAATAATTAAAATTACAGAAACCCTAGAGCTTTCTAAAAAATGGAAGGAAATAGTATATTATTACTTAATTGGGAAGTAAAAAAATACATATCTAATATTTCCAAATTACCTAATCACTAATTACAAATCAACAAAGGTAAAATATTTTATCAGCTAAATTTTAAAAATAATACCTTCAAAATAACTTTAAACTTTTACATATGTGCATTACTATGCAAAATTTTAAGGTATTGTCACCCAATATTTTAATTTTATTAGATTTTAATGTTTAATATTCAAATTATAATACTCATTATAAGACAACTAAAAAAATTGAGAAATAAGAAAATCAGTCCTACTAGTGTGACATAAATATCAAGTATTATTATTATTATTATTAACCTCCTTTCCATTTTGTGTACACATAAATACATATGTTAACATCATGGAAACCATAATAAATGTATGATTTATAGTTATATTTTCACTTATTTAAGCATAAACTCTTTTACATGTAGTTAGTTATATTTACTAAGTTGTCTAGGTACATTATAAAGGATTTTACTCCCAAAATATAAAGCTATTGAATAACAATAAACAATTTCCTTATCTAGAAGACCTTTCAAAATAAGTACATTTTGCTAAGGAAAAATGACACAGTGATTTGGGAAATGCAACACAAGGCTGCTCTTCCTCGTGTTAGACAGACATGCTGGCTGAGCTGAGAGGTAATGCCTTTAGGATATTTTCATTCAATTGCACAGTGTTCACAATGTTTAGGGAATAACAGAATTTCCACCAATGTTAATAAATGCTTCTTAAACAAATGGATCTGGTAAGTTCTCATGATGAAGGAAGAGGGAAAACATTTAATTCTCACAAGTGTTTAAAAAGGGCCAGTCCTGAAATTTCTAGCATGAATCTTCTTAGAAGCAAAGTCTCATGAAAACCTTCACTTTTCCTTTACAATATGTTTCTTATTCTACCTTGCTTCCTCAAACATAAGGGAATTTTTCCAAGCTTATGTTTTTCTGGATTCTTGAACAGTGCTCCTTATTCACCCCTTTTTAAAAATATTTGCTTATTCCAAACAGGTGATAGCAAAGTCATATTTCTAATTTAGTTTTGCCATCTGACAGAGTACCTTGAAGTTGATTCCAGGTCAAAATGAGCAGCTCAAGTGATATGTTCGGGGGCAGTTCCTGTGAGGGAAATGGAAAGGAAAGCCAAAGATGTGGTTGAAGTCATCGTATATTATATAGGTCCTCTTAGGACACAGGAACGAGAAGGAAAGTAATTTGGTTAGAAGTGTGTTTTGTTTCTCTTGTGTTGTCAGAAGCATCTTATATAACAGTGCAGTTCTAAAAGTTTGCCAAGTTTTGTCTGGATGGGGTGTGGCAGGGGAGTACTTGAACTAAAATTTCCTGATAAAGGAGCCACAGATCTCCCAGAAAACAGCCAGCATTAATTTTCTTTCTTTTTTAAATTAAAATATATATATATATATATATTTATTTATTTTTCGAGAGGTGAAGGGAGAAAGAGAGGTAAACATCAATGTGTGGTTGCCTTTCACGCGCCCTCTACTGGGACCTAGTCTGTAACCCAATAATGCGCCCTGACTGGGAATCGAACCAGTGACACTTTGGTTTGCAGTTTGGCACTCATTTCACTGAGTCACACCAGCCAGGGTACCAACATTAATTTTCCTTCTGCATTCAGTCATTGGTTACAAGCAGCTTGTGGGAAGCTCTCTGATACAAGAGCAGTGACAGATTTTAAGGCATAGCAACTGAACCTCTTGATCAAATATACTTCCAGTATTTGGAGGCGTATTAACATGCCCCCTACAAAAATGTATGTCCAACTTGAGATGTTTTTACTTTGGAGTGCAATTTTGTCTTCAGTTTTACAATTGAAATTCCATAGTCTGTATTTTGAAGAAGCCTGGAGATATATACTTAGAAAGTATGGTCTAAATGTAGGTCAGAGCCAATATTTGGACAGCAATAAGTTATGTCAATATGAATATTTCGATAAGAAATATAAATCAAGACCCAGCTCATTGACCATCGCCCATAGGACACAAACTATGCACGGGATAAGGTATTGTAAAACAGAACCCAAAGGCCCTGGAGAAAAGGACTAGAATTCAAATATTTTTCAAAAAGCAGAAACATAAGATTACAAACTCAATGGAGATTATGATAAGAAAATAGAGAAACTCTTATTATGAGCAGATGCGATTCTTAATACCACTTAGTAAGTCCAAATGAACACTGTGAAATCGAGTTTTTTCTGGCATGGGATAGGAAAGCTTGTTTGTCACACAACTGAAAATAGAAACATTTCCGACCCCTGAAGGGAAACAAAGCCCAAGTACAGAGAAACAGAGTGAGTATGTGTAATTTGGGAAGAAAAAGCATCAAGTTGCCTGATGGCATCCAGGGTTTAGACCAGGGTCCAGCAAAGTATGATTTGTAGACTCAAGCCAGCCTGAAGCCCAGTTTGAGGAAATAAAGTTTTATTAGAACAAAACCATGCTCATTTATTTACATGTTATCTGTAGTTTTTTTGTTTATATTTTTTGTTTTTTGTTTTTGTTTTGGTTTTTTTGCTATAAAATGACAGGGTTGAGTAGATGCCCCACAAAAGAAGTATGCAGACCCTGGAGCTACAATCAAACCACCATGACATACACACCAGTAAGAGTCACCATCGGTACCTCTAGCAGAATACAAATACACCAAAACTGATTTTGGATCTCCCTCATAATCTGAAAAATGAAATAAGTTTGTGTGTGTGTATTCCTCACAATCACCTTACAAGGCACAAACTATTATTTTCTCACCTTTTGACTGTGGAAACTAAGCCACCGAAGGTTAAATAATTTGCCAAAGGTAACAGAGCCAGCATACAGCAAAGCCCACCTTTAAATTAGGTAACACAGACTCAGATTCTGTGTCCTTGATCCCTACCTTGTATTACATATTCTTCTCCTTTTACACAAAAGGAAAATGAGGTTCAGGAAAATTACCTATGTTGTTCAGTATTACCTGAATACCAAGTAATGAAGCTAGACTGCAAACCTGAAGCCAACACACCTTCTATTTTTCCAAATAATCATCAACTAAATTATCCCCAAGGAGATAAAGGATTGTAAAGGTTTGGGGTAAATTATAATCAGTTTATAGTTGGAAAAATATACCTATAAGAAGAGGTTATTCAGTCCCAAGAAACCAATGAAGTGGTTTGCTTTCAAATAATATGCAAAGGGGGCATCGCCTTGGTTGCTAAAACAGCAATGCATGAAAAATGGTTATTTAAAAAGAAAATATTGCCTTTAATCTTTAACATAACACAAATATACAACCTATTGAGTATGTCTGCAACTACAGTTGGAATTATACCAAGAATACAATGGTGGCAGGGTACCTCTTTAATTAGCATAAAAAAACAAAATAAAAATTTTATTTTATAGAATGTGGATAAGTTGAAGTTAAGACTCACCTATGAAACAGAGAGAGGCAGAATGATGATTTTCAGTAAATGGTAAGAAGAACATAAGTGACATAATTGTGTGAGCAAATTATAGACTACACAGTGATTGAATTTATAAGGTACTTTCCTAATATAAAAATCAAAATGTTCCAGAGGCAAGTTATAGCAGTGATAGAAGCTTTTGCCCATTTCAACACCTAGAAGACCAAATTACTATTCTACAGGAAACTTGCTTTTATTTGTCTTCCTTTAGCACTTACACAACCAGTAAATGTTCTCTATGTGCCTTGCCTTGCCTTTAAAATGATTATAGGGACAAACACGCCAGCAACTAGGTGGGGAGGAAAGCTTAAAAAGTTGAGAAAAAAGACATATGTGATCCCAAGGCAAAACTGTAACACAGATTATTAAATAGTGGAATTAGTAGTTGAATAAAAAACATAGCTTAGTAGGAGTGGAATTGCATTAGGCCACGGTCTTAACTCAAATGATTCCCACTCCATGGAAAACTAAGCGAAAATTGTGGGATACCATAGTCCAGTCACATGGTACTGATATTCTTACTATAACTAACAGGGACAATAATATTGGAAGACTATGAACTTCCTAGGCAGACAGTGATGGTGGCTGAACTTACTGTGTTAATTTGGGTAAACCTCTTCACCTCTCTAAACCTGTTTTTTTCATTTTTAATTGAGATAATGGTGGATTCCAAGTAAAAATACATTACCACATAATGCACAACCACATTTCCTAGCACCAAAAATGGTCAAATGGAAGCTGGATAGCACATATCTGGAGCTTTACAACAGGAAAATTAGAGGGAAAGATAACTTAGATCCTAACTCTCGGAGTCTGTGATCCACTGTCATCATATTATCTATATATTTTTTACTTAATAAACACATAGATATAGTTAATTCTTTGTCAGGCTCCATTCTAAATACTTTATGCACATTTACTAATTTAATTTTAATATTTGTATGTGTGTATTATATTTTATATTTTGACATTTGATCATTGTGATATAGTTATGTCTGCTCTGTCTAACAAAGACTAGAAACTATCAAATAGTTATAAATGCCTTAAATTTCTAAATTCAAGTGATGTGAAAACAGCTTTGTGCTATACTGTAAGGCTTTTGTGACTGTCTTAAAACTAAAGAGGGAGGTGGGATTTTTTCTTTTTGCCAACTGAAAATAGACACAATAGTATGTATGTATTACCAGACACTGAAGTGTGATAAGTAAGTCCCTGGGTTGAAAGTCAGGCCCTTGAGAATGCTGTATTATTCATTGCATCACAGAATTACATCATGTCTAACTGAACAGAATCTACTAGACAGGAACCATGTCAATTCGGCATTTTATTAATGGCCAATTTGAATGGTTCCATAGTTAATCTCCAGGGTTATAGGAGAATATAGCTGGGAAATATGAGTCTACAGGGTTTCAGCAAAGTGCATTTTACAATATAGCCCCAAACTTATTTCTGACCTTAGTCAATTTTCTTCAAATCTCTTGGTTCCTTCTCTTGTAAAATACAGGTCATATATCCCAAGAGAATCTCAGGAATTCAAACTGGGACTGAATCTAGAAATCCCCAAACCACTCAGTCCACAATGACTCCCCAAAAATACTAATAAGCATAGGACAGGTCATCTAACAGCACTCCTCCAAAAAAAAACAGCCCCACCTCTGAGTGACTTAACACAACAAAATTTACTTCTTGCTCATGCCATAACAAGCAAGTGGATTTCTTCTGCTTTATACAACTCAGACATCTCCTTGCTTCCATCATGCAACTTTGTCATTTGAAATCCTTTGCTTACTGCTTTGCAGATAACGGAGATTATTGAAATCATACCCTGGTTCACTTAACTCTCACAGACTGGAAGTGAACAACATCCCCTGGATTAATGTCCATTTTTTGTCACATGATTCCAATTTCACCACAAGGGATGCTAGAAAACGATGGTGTGCACTAATGATCTCTTCTAGAATCGGTGAATGGGTATGACCAAAATAATTTAAAGAGCACATGCCAGGTTCACTATGACAACCCAGGCCTTTTAGCACCCAGGTCAAAATTTCCTGCAGATAATATGTGGAGTTGCTAGTCTCCAAACTGGCAAAGCAACTGTTATTTCTCATGACAATAACTTGCATTTTATTATGATTTCTTAAAAAAAATATTAGGTTTCTTCAACCAGTACAGAAATATATAGCCTTAATTAGCTTTCTCATTAGGTTAAAAAAAAAACAGTCTATATTCCACAATTTGAAATTATTCCTAAGGTCCTCTTCCAGAAGTTGTTGCACTGTGGTTCTTGCTTGAAAAGACTCAATCAAAGGCAAATTCCACATTATGTTCCTATTCGATATCCATCTTCTCCAAGTGAGAGTCTTTATAGCTGAGAATCTCCTCATGTGAATGAGATAGACTAATATGTTGCACTGTGAAGCACGGATGCCTGAGAGGTATTTGAAAAAGGTTTGTGAAAAAGGCAAATGTGTCTGATTTTTAAGATCCTTTATTTAAAGCCAGGGTGAAGGAATAAATCCCATTGTGTTTTGGTGGCTGCCTGTTTCCGTTCAAGTGTTTTTGGCTTGGTTTCAGTGGCTGGTGTCAGAAGCCAGAGAAATAATTCAGTCTCCTGGACATTTTAAGAAAATGTGGTTATCTAAAATCTGGGTTATATAATGAAGCCGTGGGTTGATCCCATGACTTGGACAAACCTTTAATTCTCTTTTTTAAGAGGAAAGCTTTTTATATAACTACAACCAAGAATAAAGGAAGACAGAAAGATAGTATACAGTTGGCTTTCATTTCATGTACACATATTTTGGGATGATCTTTCCTCTTTTAGAAAATCCAGGTTCCGTGTCCTTTCATTAATACACTCAGGAAAATTAGTGGTCATACCTGTGTTGAGTGCTATCAACACCTTCCGTTTTCCATAGACACTAGTGCATTTTCTTTATCTTGATGAGCATTGCAACTCTTGAAGGCAGCATGAAAGTAGTTTATGAAGTGCACCTTTGACATTGTAGTAAAAATGTTGGTAATTCTTTTCTTTTCCTTCAAGACCAGGAAATTCAATACATAAGCATTTTATGTTAAACTTCATGTTTCTCTTTATGGGAAAAAAATGTTATATCAATCTCTCCTCTGATGAACATGTTGAAGTTGATAATATATAGTCATTTTCTGAATAAACTGTTCCCATTTTTAATGCATTGAAAGAAGTACCACCACTTTTACTAATCTGAGATTAATTCCATGTCAATAAAATTTAGGATTTGCCAGTAATACAAATTTGACTGATAAACCTTTTTCATTTGCACTGCATTTTATTTATTTGCTTACTTGCTTTTATTTTTTGTTTTGTTTTTGTTTTTCTTTTTTTTTTTGGTATATTTTATTGAGTATGCTGTTACAGTTGTCCCATTTTCCCCCCTTTATCTCCTCCTCCCTGCATCTCATCCCATTATTCCCACACCTCTTAGTTCATGTCCATGGGTTGCACATATCAGTTCTTTGGTTTCTTAATTTCCTATACTGTGCTTACTTGCTTTTCTAACAAGATGGAATTCAATGTCAAAGCCCATGTTTATTCATCTTTAAATTTCTTATCCCTTGGACCCTGAGGTCTTGACCAGTATCTGGAAAATAAATCAAGAGGTTCTTAATACACTTTAATGGCTTAATAAGTAGTTCTTGGTCTGTAGAGAAAATGATATCTATTTATTTAGAAGTACTAGTAAAACACTGAATAAACATGGTTACCAGTATAATTAGTTTTACTGCCTTCAAGATAGCTTTAGAAGTCACAAGGTCAAAAAATTACAAAATTGACATGATATCATATATAACTCTAGGCTAGCCAAAATAACTACATTAATAGAATATTCAAGGAAAGAAAGAGCCATTAAGAGTTTGTAGTTTTTTGTTTTATTTTGTTTTGCTTTCTTTTTTTTTTTCCATTTGAGGAAAGTAAAGCCCAAAAAGGAGAAGCCCAAAGACACAGTGCAAATTCATGGCAGGACCTCACCTAAAATATGGGCAGTCTGAATATGAAGTCAGCGCTTTTTCTTCCCCATTTTATTTATTTAAATATAATGAAATATGTGAGGACTTTATTCACATGCATGCCAGATGTCATGAATTTTAACATATGTCAACACACAAAGTATTAATAACTCTCAACTAAAATATTTGAGAAGACTGTTGATATTTAAATCTTGGAATGCAACACTTCAAGAGTTCTTTTTTTTTAATTGTAAATATGAAATATTTGTTGGTTAGAATCACAGAATTGGAAGACACTTATTCAAGAGGTAGTCTCGATTTGCTCTTGGCTTTAGGATACTAAATGTTAAGTTCTCCTACATTTTTTAAACACATTTATTTGCTAGTTTTAAATTATGCAGTCATACTGCTTACAAACGGTATCCATATACTTATTAATTTCTTCTAAATTAATAGAATATAGAATATTTTTATAATAACCTTAACTTATATTTAATTTTTGTACACATGTCCTACATTTATAACGGCAATATTTTTGTCATAATCTTAAACAGATGACGTATTTGGTGATACCTCTGGAGAAAAATCAATATTATCTGAAACAAGGGATCATGATTTTTTTAAAAATTATATTTTCTATCACTAAAAGCACTTTTTCATTTGTTTTGTATTTGTCTTTATTGCTCAACATACAATCTTTTAAAATAAAATTTTAGGAGGCTAAAGAACTTTGTCCAAGATGAAATAAATATTTGGAAAACATAAAAGAACTTATGCCTGAAGTTGTTTTCTAAGAAAAAACACTGTATTTATTTTTTAAGGCACATACTATAGTGACCACTTCAGGGTGGGCTGCTTGGAGTGCTGCTCCTTCCCAGTTCTCAGATGAATAATATGTCTTATTTTTAACTAATATCAAAAGATGCAACACTGGCAGATTATTTTCTGGGTAACAAAGGACTTACAAATTAAATAAATGCTCTCATTTGGACATAATCTATGACCATTCAATATTGCAATGAAGTCTTAGAAAACACATGAATTAAAATATTCCTCAAACTCACTGAATAATCACTTATTTTTAAATTAAATTGCTTTCCACATATGCAGTTAAATATAAAATGTTGTTACAGTTATATAATTAAATATATCTTGCTACTACTCTGGAAGCATATGGAGTCATTGTCATTTTGTCATCTAAATGTATAAAGATCCAATATTTAAAAACATAACACGAGTTCAATATACAATATCTCACTCTATGCATTCTGATTATGAAATTTTCTGATTGTCTTTAGGTAGATAGTTGTTCCAGTGAAGAGATTATTACATTTTTCTATACAAAAGAATTATTTTTTAACTTGAGAGACCCACATTTTTCATTAAAGTAACTGCCCTGTCTCAAGGTTTAATTGAAACCAAATGAAGTCTAGTAAAACTAATCAAAACCAAACCAACCCTTAGGCTATATAAAGGACTTACTGCTAGCAGGTTTTACCTCGAGTTACAGTTCTCAAAGATTTGGTTAGAGCACTCGAAAATCAAATTTAAAATGGTGCCCTGCCATGTGAACTAGATATAAAATATTCTCCCAGGAGTTTCATGAATGGGTAAATTACAGATGCAACCTTATTACCTACAGAGTTATACAATGACCATTAAGAAATTCAGAAAATGATGAAGCAATTCATAGAAAGTAATTGATGGTAAAGAATTAACCATAGATATTAAACTGATCTCATATGTTACATTTATGTCACTCATTAAACAGAAATTTCAGGAAATTCCCCAAAATATCAATGCATAATTTTCACAACTCATTCTATTAATTAGTATTCCTCTTTGCATTTGAAACTATAGAGACAAAGTGACTGCAGCTCAGATAAGTGAGTACAAGTATTTTGATATGTCTTATGTCATATTAAATAATATAAAATTTATTATTACCCCAAGGAATGAATGTCTTAAATGAATATCTATTCAATGTTTCACAGGAAGAATAGTAAATAGGGTGGTCATTTGCTGAATAAAATACAAATGTCATCTAAAAAGTGATTTAAAAGATTTGATGTTACAATATTGAATAGGTTCAAGGACCATTATTATTGCATGAAACTTGGCTCCTGTCAGGCCACTTTTAAAATTAAAGTCTGCTAAAAAAAATAGACATAAATAGAACAGTACTATCCTAAAAGAAAAAAATAAATAAAAATGTCCTTTTAGGCAGTTAGGTAATTTACATTTTTGACAAAGAAGTAGGAGCACAGAAGTATGATTGAGACATATAGTAAAGTTTATTACCAATAATTTGATGTTGTGCTTAATTGAACATTCTGGTTAATTGAAGACATATTATATAGTTATTACTTTTGTTTTTAATTTTAAACTACCAACAATTTAAAGAACTTAACACAGGATGGGGCAAAAGTAGGTTTACAGTTGTGAGTACACAAAACAGTTTATTTTCATACCATTATTTACTAATTATTGAGTTATTTTTCATACAAACAACTGTAAGTTTACTTTTACCCTACATTGTATATCTGATGATTAGTTAGTATTTAGTAATTTAGAATATTGTTTTTAGCTAATCACCAGTGCATGTATCTTGTGATCAAACACATTTTCACTACTTTCCCATTTTCAATGCCTTAAATAAATTTAAAATTGCTAAACAGTCTCTTCAATAATGTAATTGACAATCACAAGTGCATTTCCTCCTAAAAAGTTCTCTATCTTTATGATAAGCATTGAGCAAGAGAAACAACAACAAAGAATAAAGAAAAACTCAGTATTTTACTGGGAACACTAACATGACATAAAATCCATAAAATCCTCTTTTACATATTGGAATTATCAAACTCTAATTATAAAATAACCATGCTTAGAAATTTCAAGGAGATAAAAGCCAAGCTAGAACAATGTAACTGAGCATTTTCAAGTTATATAACACATCGGAGAAAGAGCCAAATAGAATGTGTATAACTGAAAAGTATAATAGCTAAAAAAAGACATTTAATGAATGAAAAAGCAAATTAGCCCCAATTAAGAAATGGTGAACTCAAGATAGATAAGAAACCACTTAGAATGAAGCACAGAGAGACAAAAAGATTAAATTATAGGAGAAATTATGATTCTTAAGGATACAGTAAGAAAATCTAACACACAGTTAATTGGAGTCTCAAAAAGAAGAGAAAGAGAATGGGACATAATCAATATTGAAAAATATTGAGAATTTTCAGAATTGAAAAAGATATCAGTCCACATATTTAAAAATGTAATAAAACTTAAATTAAGCAGGATAAAAGCAGACACATCACAGTGAAACTCAGAAAACCACAGATAAAGAAGACATCTGAGAAAGAAAAGATAATCTTTACTTTCCAAGGATTAATGGCTGAGTTATTAACTGGAAGCCAAAAAATAGAATAGTTTCTCCAATGTATTGAAATGAAAGGAGTTTCAACTGAGGGTTTTATATCTAAGAAAAAAATATTTTAAATATACATGTGAAAATGGCTATTTTAAATAAAAGGTTAAGAGACAACACTTAATATACATATACTCAATGAAATTCTGAATGATATACTTCAGTTATAAGAAAAACATTTAAATGAAACCTCAGAGAGATGAGAAGAAAGGATGCATAAGGAAAATAATGAAAATGTGGATAAATCTAATTAAATACTCTATAAGATGACAATAAAGGTGATTTATATAGTTTATAAAAATTCATAGATTTAAAATATTTCTACTTCATCCCATATACAATAATAAACCCCAGACTAATTATATATGTAAATTTAGAAAGAACATTCTAAAAAGAGAATAAGGAAGGATATAAACAAGACCTCACAGTAAGAAAATCTTAAACATTGCAAGAAAGCACCAAATGTTATTAAAGAGTGATCAACTTGATTACATTAAAATTAAGAAGTCACATTTGCCACAAGGCATCCTTACCAGAGTGAAAAGTCAAGTCCACAAGAGGAATTTATATCCATTATAAACTCATATAACTAACAAAGGTTCACATCTGGAATATTTAATGAACTACTACAAATTTGTAACAAAACCTCAGGCAAACTAAATTTGTAAAAAAGGAGGGTCTTGATTAGACCTGTTACACGATCTGCACAAAGCTGGTATGGATACCAAGAGATGCACAACTTCACTAATAATGAAAAAATTCTAACTAAAACCCAACGAGATACTACACCTACCAATGCACCAACATTGGCCCAGATGTGGAGCAACAGGAAGTTTCATACACAAATAGTTGGGCACAATCTGACAAAGAAGATCTCTATAAATGGCATTTCCACTATTACTCCTAGGTAAATACCCCAAAACACAATGTGCATATGTGACACAGAGGCTTCTATGAGAGTGTTTGTAGTAACATTATTTTAGAGACATAAGCTAAAAGATGCATGAACAATACAATTGACAAACAGTGCAGTACCAAACGGTTATGAAAATGAACAAGCTCCTGCTACTCACAGAAACATAGATGAATCACACAAACAATATTGAATGAAGTCAGTCAGACATCCAGGCGCGCGAGCGCGCGTGTGTGTGTGCGTGCGCGCGCGTGCACGCACACACACACACACACACCTTGAAAAACAGGCAAAATTAACTTTTGGTATCGTACGTTAGTTGGATTAGTGGTTATACTGTGGTTGGAGGTGGATACGGAGGTCATGGCTGATGACCCAAGGAGGGCTTCTGGAGTATGCCTATCTCTCTGTTTTGTTTTGTTTTTTCTTAAAGCGTTGGTTATATGAGTATGCTCATTGTGTGACAATTCATTGATCTGCACATCCATGATAGATGTATTTTCCTAACTGTGTATTTTATTTCAATATTCAATAAACATGATATACATAGGTGGGAAAAGTAGGTTTACAGTTGTTCATATGGAAAATGACATGGAGGTCACAATGATTACAATAGCTTTATTAACTCAAAATAATGTCACAATGCAACTGTAAACCTAATATGTACACACACACATGTACATATGCATGTATAGTTATATAGAATTAAAATGGTAAAATGCACAGCAGCAAAGTTTCAAAGAATAGTTGAAAACATTTTTTCATATTAGTGATTTCTAACATATTTAAGGAATAAATAGTTCAAATATTATATAAATTTTACTAGAAATTAGGCACAAAGAGTATGTTTTACATCTTGTTTTGTGTATCTAGCATACCTTGATGTAAAACCAGGAAAAGAAAATGTAAAAATAACATATGCATGCATCACTTTCATTCATTAATATAGATGAAAAAATTCAAAACAAAATTTTCACAAACCAAAGCCAGCAATGTAACATTCTAAACATATCATGACCAAATTAGTTCTATTCTAGGTGGACAATGCTGGATTATATTGTAAAATATCATTAAAATTTGCCATGTTAACATTTAGAGAGAATAGTTACATTATTAGCTTATATATTATAGAGAAAATGTGTTAAAATTCAATATCCACTCATAAAAAAAAGAAACAAATGAGCGACAAAAGGATATGTCCTTCAATCTAACAAAGAATTTATGCAAAATAAAAATTTCCACAGAGATAAAGCTTAATGCTAAATCTATTATAGTAAACCCAAAACAAAGATAGCCATTATCACTATTGTTATTCAATATATCATTATTGACAACTGTCAATATTTATAGATGATAGAATTTTTTACATAAAATGTAAATAATCTACAAATTGATGGAATTAATGAGTTTTGTAAGGTCATTTGCTACAACAGCAGCATACCAAAATATTGTGTTTTTAAATATAAATGTTTAAAAATATTTTTATAAAGTATAACCACCATAGGATAAAAGATATTAGTTAATAAGGAATAAATCTAAGTAAAGATATTAATTAATTCTATGGAATAAATCATAACACAATTGAAATTAAAGATGACCTATACAAATGGAGAGACAAATTACAGTCATGGGTTAGATGACTTATTATTATAAATATGTCAATTCTTTACCAATTGATCGACAGTGCTTGCTTTGTTGTGTTGACAGGAAACCAAACTTGGAATATTTCTGAGGTATGCCAGTAGATTCAGTATATTACCAACGAACATCGCAATAGAATTCTCAACTATACAGTTGTTTCCAAAATGTAAACAAAAATTTATAAGGCCATAAATAGTTTAGCATCCTTTATAAGAATAAAACATGGGAGGGCTTGCTCAACTGGCACTAAAACTTTCCATAAAACAAATAAAGTAATATTGGGACAATGTGATATTAACTCCGGGAAAAGAATAAAGATCCAAGCAATAGACCAATACATACATGGACCCTTTATTTAGCTACTCTGCATAATAACTGGAAAAAGACCACCTCAAAGTATTTTTCTAGGAGAATCTTTAATGTTAAACTGATATTATGGGTTTTTTGTTTGTTTCATAATGAAAATGGCCTTTATAGAGTCTCCTTACTAATTGTATTTCAATTATGCTCAGTTTCCTAAAACAGCTCTTCCACTGTGCTGTTAAAATTCAATGACTACTCCAAGTTATAGTACACTGTCAACAAACCATTATGTTATTTTCAAAGGTTAGAAAGTTGTGAAAATCACGATGATGCAATATGGTGTAGATTACTGTTATAAAAGTATTTATTTCTATAAAAGCACTTTATAAGTGCAGCTTAAAAACGATTCAACGAGTGCAAACCTATTCAAAACATAACGTGGGGGGACTGACCATGGGAGCGTGGAGGCAGGAGTGAGCAAAGGGGGAAAAAGCAGGACAACTGTAACTGAGCAATAAATTTAAACAATGCAATGATTTATAACAAAGTACAAGTTGACATAATTTCTAAGAGGCAAATTTTCAATAAAAGCCCTGAAAATATAAAAAAATAATTTTATCAAAAAGCTGTATTTAAAAACTAGGTGCTGAATTTAAAAAAAGAAATACTTAATGTCCATTATATGGCAATATGAAATATTTACTCAACATTTTTTAATGCTTTGTTTATAAAAGTTTGTAATGTAGAAGTGAGATATTATTTGAATTGTAACGAAAAATTTGCTAAGTGGTTGTCAACGTGAGAAATGGTCCCTATTTTTAGGAAGGAAATACTGTTAGGGCTCACTTCACATTACAGAATTAGCACAGAAATCTGTTCGCAATTAAAAAAACTGCAGGAGAACCCAGCTGTATTTAGGATTTGGCAAATGTGTTAAATCGTGCTCCAAATGCTTTGGTTTCAGCAAAGGCTGCAAAGTATTTTCTCATGTCTTTTCTTCCTGAACTTTAAAACACATGTACAGAGCATGATATCTGCAGCCTCTCTCTCCTTCCAGTTTTATGATTAGGAAGCTTTAATGTTCAATGCTTTTAATACTTTTATTTGTCTAAGGCACAAAGGATAAAAAAGAATATTTGTGAGTTCACCTGTATACACAAAAAGATTTATGTACTGCTTGTCAGACTATTTAAAAAATGATTCACATTCACAGAGAATCAAGAAGCTAAGATTTGCCGAAGGCTAATGGCACTCAGGCTTGGAGTGGTTTGGATTTATTTTGAAATATAAAAGCCAAGCAAGGAGGTTGTTTCAGGATAGTTTAAAAGTTCCTGCAACTACTTGTCATGCACTGTATATCAACATTTGAAAACTAGGATTCTAAAGCAACTTTGTTATGGAGACAGTATTTTCTAGGAAAATTAAATGTAGAGGATATAAAAATGAGAAGGGTTTTTGAAATAGGTATGAATAGTTTGGATGCAGTATGGAAAACTACTGAAATTAATCTAGAGGGTTTTTTTAAAATCATGAGAGCCATCTTCAGAGTTTATATGGTCTATTTTCCTCTTAAAAGCAAAATAAATCAGAATGTTTCTCTTTTGTTAGCTCACTTAGTAACAGTTCTCCCTGTTCAATCCTCGGAAATAGAAATTTCTAGAAAGACAGCATGAAAACAAAAGTACAAATAGATATCAGACTTTCAAAGTCACGCATCCTACATTTAAGACTATCCTTAAGAAGAAAGGATGGTTTTTTTCCCTTGAGATAGAGAGGGAAGTAAAATAATAAAATCTGTTATGACTTACTACATCAGATACTTCCAAACCTTTTACATACGTTAATGTATTCAATCATTTCAACAATTATGGTGTTAGATACTATTGTTATCAACATTTCACACATAGGGAAAATGAGATACAGGAAAATTAAGTAGAAATTAAGTAAAGAGTAATTAAGCTGTTGCATTGCCTACCTAGGATTCCAATGAAGCAGAACACCTTGATAAAGAGTGCCTTTAACTACTGCACTATATGACATCAGGAGCATGACAAAATCAGATGCAGTTTACATGCTAACATTGTCACCTATTAAATGCTGGGAACTTCAGGATATGATCTTTTGTAACTTCAGTACTTTCATATAAATAATGCCAACATTACCATAGAATTATTCAGATTTTAAAAGGATATAAGGTCTTGGCACACTATTTTTGTTCTTGTTTTTTTTTTATTTAATCTTTATTGCATTTTTCCATTACCACTTAGTCCCATTGTACGCCCCTGCCCCTGCAATCACCACACTGTTGTCCGTGTCCATAAGAGCTTTTTCCTTTTTGCTCAATCCCTCTACCCTTCACCAGCCTGCCACTAGCTATCAGCCTGCTCTCCATCTCTGAGTCTGTCCTCATTTTCCTTGTTAGTTCAGTTCATTCATTAGATTCCACATATGAGTGAAATCATATGGTATTTGTCCTTCTCTGACTGGTTTATTTCACTTAGCATGAATGTTCTCCAGTTCCATCCACAGTGTCACAAAGGGTAAAAATTTCTTCTTTTTTATGGCCCAGTAACATTACTTTGTATAAATATCAGATAGTTGTTTTATCCACTCATCTTTGATGGACACTTGGGCTGCTTCCATATCTTGGTTATTGTAAAGAATGTTGCAATGACCATAGGGGTACTTATTTTCTTTCGAATAAGTGGGATCCCTGGGTCAAAATGTAGATACACAAAAGCACACGTCAGCTCCCAATGATACAAATCTTTAATCTGCTTATTCTTCACAACTTAGTTATTAAGCTATGTAGGGTTCTAGTTAATCCTGGAGTAACAAACATGCTTTTTTTTTTACCTACTCTCCCTTTAAAAATTTTATTATGATGTTATAAAAGGGTTTAAAAAGGGAAGGGGAAAAAGATAGACCAGGAAAATAAAACACTGAAGAGGAGTACAGAGGAGATAAGACACTTCCAGAAGAAAACAAAGGAATCTGGAAAAAAAATGAGCTAGTGATGAAAGATGAAAAGCAACATATAGAAGAAACCTGAAATCTAAATATCTAAAAACATAAAAAAGGCAAAGTTATCACTATGCACCATTTACCAAGAAATTGTTCAAAATGTGAGACACCACAAACACTGAATATGGAGAGCAGATGAGAAGAAATTCTGGAACTGGTTGAAACTCTATGGGAGAAGCAGGTAGATTCCTAGATGCCCTGTCTGTCTTGACACCATCAAGTGGTCAGCTCTTACTAACTCCTCCGCAAGAATGGAGGATTGCTCCAGCATGACTTAACTAGACTCAGATACACCAAAAGCAGTAGAAGGCCTGGGTGCCATCTGAAAGCAGAGATTAAATAAAATTTTACATGTTGAATGGTGAGACATCCCTTACCCCAGCAGGACCAAACTCACCCTTTACTGGGCTTTGAAAAAAATGGCTGTCTCCCTTATACTACCAGGAAAAAAAAAAAAAAGAATGCATCTCCTGAAACACTGACATTCAAGAAATGATAATAGTTGCTGACAGATAACTCTCAGTAAGACTGATATATTCCTGACCAATTATTCCAAAGTAAAGCTCTTAATTTAGCATATACTGCCTCATTAAAAGCTGGGGACTCTTATTATGCCATGGTAACCACGAGGTAAAAGTTAGAAAGTTAACTGTGATTACTGAGTCTATAGCTTTAGGCACTAATGGTACATTCATATATCTACAGAAAATGGTTGGAAATTCTACATCTGTGCTGTTCAATTGAATAGCAGTTAGTCATATGTGACTATTGAGCACTTTAATTGTGGCTACTGCAGTTGAGATACTGAATATTAAACTTTGTTTAATTTTCATTAATGTACAGCTTAGCAACCATTCATAACTCATTGGGTAGGGCAGTTCTAAAGTCATTAGAAAAAGTCAAAATAGTGGTGCTTGTTGGCTTGTCCTGGTCACTTTCAAAGAGGCCTAAGAAAATTAGCAAGAGCTAATCAATTTGAAAACAGAGACTGAGGAAAGGACAGCTTTGCTAAAAATTGTGCCTTTCAGTCTGTTACTTTCAATGTATATTGACTAAAGATAGCTTAATGTGGACCTCACTATCTTTCGCATCTCAAATAGCAATAGGGCAGAGGTCCTTAAGCCTCTTTCAGTGTATTCCAATGTGTTCTGGGCAGGAGAGAAAAATTGAAGATGTTCTCCCCCTCCTCTTTTAGATGGTTGCAGAGCAACTTTCATTAACTTGATCCTCTGAATATAACATACAATCTCTTACAGTCTTTCAATTTTAGATTCTTTTTCCTCTCCATGTTTTCCGTTGGGTATTTTCTGTTGACCTAATGTTCTAATTAACCATTCTCTCATTTTTCCCAATCTACTGTTAAAACCTTTCACCGACATTTTAAATTTCAGATATTGATATTTTAAATGTATTTTTCAACTCTAGAATATCCATTATAATCTTTTCACACAAAGCAGCTCTACAATGAAATTCTACACCCTTACATTTTCTTCCTATCTTTTCCTCAGGTTTCATTAACATTTTATTTATAAGTAATTTAAAGTCACTACCAATATCTAGATTATCTGTGCATTTACTTGGATTATCTTTTTTTTCTTGAATACCAGTTATATTTTCCTTCTTCTTTACATGTATACTAATTTTTATTATATGTTGGAAATTGTAATAAAAGAACAACAGAAGTTCTAAATGATATTATCTTCTATCAGAAAGGGTTTCCCCTTTTCCTTTGTTTGACACATTTACTAAGGGGTTGATGATTTCAATTAATTAGAGACTGAAGATTTTCAGGTGTTTTGGTAGACTCAGTTTACCTCTTGGTCAGCCCTGCTCCTGAGGTATAGCCTCCTTGGGCTTTTGACAGAAAATCTGGCAAATATTCTTCCCTCATCCCAAAAGATGGGACACCAAGTTCTGCTGTTACAGGTTTCAAGGTCAGCTTTTCAGCGCCTGACCTTCAAATCCTGGCACTTCTATTGAGGTCAGGGGGAGGTGATACTTCAAGTAAACTCCTCTCTTTGGATTTTTTTCTTTTCTTAAAAATCTGCAGAAAATTTTACTCTGCCTTTTAACCCAGCTTTTCAACTTCTTCTGTGTCCCCAGAACTCAGCCTTGTTAGAATTCTTTCGTTTCCTTTTTTTTTTTTTTTTGCTCTAGTTGTCCATGACAGCTAAATGCTGTGCTGATTTCTTTTTCCCTAGCAGTAGCCCTCTGCTTAGGTGAGACATTCTTTGCCCTCATTCAGTAGTCGTCTGTACCTTTAGGGAGTTCAAAGCAGATGGTGCCCTTCGGATCATGTCAGAATTGTTCTACCCTCTCTGATATCCAGTCTTTATTGTTCTATTATACCTTTACAAGTATTATTTTGTAATTTGTCTTGATTTTCCTGGTAGCTGTAATGTCAGGTGTGCATTGGGACCCACACAAGATTAGTAAAGAGATAGGAGATTTCAGGTTTAAGATTCATTTTTAGATGAAATCTCTGCTTGTACTTACTTACAAAGGAAACTGACCGAGACTACTACATTTTTATGTAAATGCTATTTTCAAAGAAACCACAAGAGAGGTTTACAAAAGCCCTGTGCTTTTCACCTGTCAAAGCTACCTCCAGGTCTCCAAATCTATACTTGCAGGAAATGAACTGTGAAATCTGTATTTTTCCGAAGAAGGGCATGCATTCCACCACTCAGCTAAGATGTGACCATCAGGAATAATGGACAAAAACAAACAAAAATCTTCCCAGGTGGAAAATCCAAGAGCCATGGGAGGGCAATAGAAAACATATTAACCCTCAGAAAGCAGAATAGCAATGATCAATTTAGGAAGATATAGCAATTCTTGCCTATCAGGGTTTGATAACTTTAATGAATCACTGACTTTAGTTTGTATAATATTCTTGGCTTTCCTGTAAAGGGAAGTTTTATTGTGGTATGCTACCCCACTGTACAAGAGTTTGTATGTAGAACCAAAAAAGGGGTGATTAATAACTTCCTTTGATGCCAAATCATAATTAGCCTTAACTGACCCAATGGCGAGAATTATACATTCTCTGACCTAGGTCACTTCAGTCAAAAAGACGTTGGATCATGTAATATGGTGAGGAAAAAAGTATGTTTTAAATGCCCCCAAAAGTAAATAATACAACTCATGGAGATATGGGTGGTCAGGCTATGAGAAAATGGTATTTGTCAACAAATATCCATTCTTGCATTCTACTCTTTTAGTAAGAGAATTCCCAAAGAATTAGCTCAATCCATGGCAGCTAGGAGGGGCCATGTAAATAAGAAAGAGCCCCTGAATATGAGCAGAAATGGTATGAAATCTAAGCAAAAAAAAAGACACGGCCTTGAAGGGAAGTTATTTGTCTTAGACTTCCTCCTTTCTGCGTGGCAGGGTGTGGAAGTAGTTGTGATCCAGTTTCGACCATGCAGACTTGGGGGATGGTAAAGTAAAAATATAAAAGAAGACTTATATTATTCATGGCTACATTCAAGACCGGTAATGTTGAGAGAATCCCTTATTGCAGAATAACAGAAGGCAAGTTTCAATTGCCTTCAAAGGAAATATGATGTTAGTAGGAAGAATGAAAAGACTTGGAAATTAAAAGAATCGGGTAAGTTCTAATTCCACCCACCTCATCCCTATCGGCAGTGCCCAAAGTCAAGTCAAAGATTCTCTTTGAACATGTCTCCTTATCTATATATCAAAAATAATAATCTACTTTTTTTTGCTAAATGAAGTTAGTCAAGTTTAAATGAAACATTATATATGGAAGTAATATGTACAGTGTTATAAATCAAACATGTAAGCCTAGAAAATAAATGAATAGAAACTCAACAGATAATGAGTCAAACTTTTAAGACAAGTTGCTTCTACAGTAGAAAGAGAGATTATGTATGGCAGAAGATCAAGAATAAGCAGCCAATAAAGTTAGTTTTAGAGTGAAAAGTAGATAGTCTGTATTCAGAAAAATATATTTAAAAACATATATTTGTTCTAAATAACATGTAGCTATTTAAAATGTAGTAGCTTTGTCTCTCAAAGTAACATGAATTAGGCATATTAATTGATTTCACTGACTAACAGATAAACATTCCCGGACTTGGGACTTTCTGGGATGATAATGTCATTTTCCTAAAAACCCATGATCTAAAACTTAGAGGAAGTTTCCTTCCCAGCAGTTTCTTTTATCTCTGGATAATTCATGGACATCTTGAATTGCTTCTTGTCCCATAAAAAGTCAGGGTCTCAGTGCCTACTCATCTTTTTTTAATTGAATTTATCAGGGTAGCTTAGGTTAATAATATTATCAGTTTCAGGTGTACAGTTCTCCCATGTATCCATGATATTTTGTATTGTGATCACAACCCAAGTCCAGTCTTCTTCCATCACCATTTACCTCTCTTTACCCTCTTGTACCTTCCCAACCCTCCTTTCCTCCTAGTAATCACCATACTGTTGTCTGTGACTGAGTTTTTTTTTTCTTAATCCCTTCACATTTTTCACCCAGTCCCCTCTGAGAGTTGTCAGTCTGTTTTCTGCATCTATGGGCCTGTTTCTACTTTGTTTGCTAGTTTATTTTGTTCATTAGGTTTCACATATAAGTGACTGGCATATTTCACTTAGCATCATACTCTCCAGGTCCACCCATGCTGTTTGCAAAAGGTAAGATTTAGATTTTCTTCTTTTTTATAGCAGAGCACTATTCCATTGTGTACATGTACCACAGCTTTTTTATCCAGCCATCTACTGACAGACACTTGGGGCACTTCCATATCTTGGCTATCGTAAGTAACACTGTAATGAACATAGGGGTACATATATTCTTTCAAGTTAGTGTTTCTAGTTTAGTTGGATATATTCCCTGAAGTAGAACTGCTGGGTCAAAAGACAGTTTCACTTTAATTTTCTGTGGTATCTCCATACCGTTTTCCACAGTGACTGCCCCAACTGTATCCCCACCAACAGTGCAGAGAGGGTTCCCTTTTCTCAGCATCGTTGCCAGCACTTGTTTGTTGATTTAATGACGGCCATTCTGACAGGGTAAGATGATATCTCATTGTGGTTTTAATTTGCATTTCTATGATGATTAGTGATGTTGAGCATTTCTTCGTATGTCTTTTATTTGTTTGTTTTTCTCTCCGAGGACATTTTTTCTTTGCTTTGTAGACAGCGAGAGAAATATCAATGTGAGAAAGAAGCATCAATTGGTTGTGTCCCATACACACCTGGATGGGGATCATATGGGCTTGGACCGGGGTTCCCACATACCAGGACAAGGGACTGAGCCTGCAACCTAGGTTGTGCCCTGACTGAGAATTGATCCTGCAAATTTCCAGTTATAGAACAATGGTCCAACAAACTGAAATACACCCTCGAGGGTTCGTATGTCTTTTGGACATCCATATGTCCTCTTTGGAGAAGTGTTTATTTAGGTCCTTTGTCCATATTTTAATTGGGTTGTTTTTTTTTGTGTGTGTGTGTGTTGATTTTATAAGTTCTTTATGAACTTTGGATATTAACCCCTTATAAAGTATATCATTGGTAAATATATTTTCTCATTCAGCGGGTTGTCTTTTCATTTTGTTGATGATTTCCTTTTTTGGGCAAACACTATTTAGTTTTATGTAGTCCCATTTGTTTATTTTTTTCTTTGGTTTTTCTCATCTGAGGAGACAAATCAGAAAAAAATATTGCTGTGAGAAATGTCCAAGACTTTCTACCTATTTTTTCTTCTTGGAGTTTTATGGTTTTTGAGTCTAACATTTATGTCTTTAGTCCATTTTGAGTTTATTCTTGTGTATGATGTAAGAAAGTGGCCTAGTATCATTTTTTGCATATATCTGTCTAATTTTCCCAACACCATTTTTTAAAATAAACTATCTTCACCCTATTATATGTTCTTGTTTCTTTTGTCAAATACCAATTGATCATAGAGGCATGGGTATAATTCTGGGGTCTCTATTCTGTTCCAATGATCAAATGTTTTTATATCAGTACCATGCTATTTTGGTTACTAGGGTCTTATATAGTTTGATAATGGGTAGTGTGATTCCTCCAACTCTGCTTTCTTCTTTCTCAAGAATGCTCTGTCTATTCAGGGTCTTTGTTCTTCCACATAAACTTTTGGAATATTTAGTCTAGCTCTGTGAAATAAATTGCTTTGGCAAGTATGGATATTTGAACAATGTTAATTCTTGTTATCTATGAATGCAGTATATACTTGAAATTATTTTTATCTACAATTTCTTTCTTCTGTGTCTTATAATTTTTTGAGTACAGGTCCTTTACATCCTTGGTTAAATTTATTCTAGGCATTTTTTTTTATGCAATTGTAAATGGGATCATTTTCTTAGTTTCCTTTTTGATTAGTTAATTATTGCTGCATAAAAATGCAATTTATTTCTGGATATTTATTTTCCATACTGCTTCTTTACTGAATTCATATATCAGTTCTAGTAGTTTTTTGGTGGAATATCTAGGGTTCTCTCTAGACAGTATCATGTCTTCTGCAAATAATAACAATTTTACTTATTCCTTTCCAATTTGGATGCCTGTTATTTCTTCTTCTTGATTGCTGTGGCTATATCTTTCAGTACTATGTTGAATAAGAGTTTTGAAAGCAGATATCCCTGTCCTGTTGCCGATCTTAAGGGAACTGCTTATAGTTTTTGCTCATTGTGTATGATATTGCCTGTGGGTTTGAATACATGGCCTTGATTACATTAAGGTATGTTCCCTCTATTCTTGTTCTGCTGAGAGTTTTTATCATAAACGGTGCTGGATTTTATGAAATGGCTTTCTGTATCTATTGATATTATCATGTTATTTTTATCCTTCATTTTTATGGGGTGTATCACATTTGTTGATTTGCAAATATTGGGCAACGCTTGCATCTCCAGAATAAATCTGACTTGGTCATAGTGTATGATTTTTTTAATGTACTGTCGAGTCCAGTTTTCTAATATTTAATGGAGGATTTTAGCATGTATGTTCATCAGGGATATTGGCCTTGACTTTTTTTTTTTTGTAGTGTGTTTATCTGGTTTTGGAGTCAGGATCATGCTGGACCCATAACATGAGCTTGGGAGTCTTTCTTCTTGAATTTTTTGGAATGGTTTGAGAAAAATAAGGTGTGAGTTCTTCTTTCAATGTTTGGTAAAATTTGCCTGTGAAGTTATCCAGTCCAGGACTTTTGTTGGTTGGGAGTTTTTGATTACTGTTTCAATCTCCCTGGTTGTAATCTGCCATTCAGATTCTCTGATTCTCCCTGATTCAGTTTTGGAAGATTTCATGTTTCCAGGAACTTTTCCATTTCATTTAGATTGTTCATTCTGTTGGCACATAATTGCTTATAATATTTTCTTACAATCCTTTGTACTTCTTTATACAAATAACAATATAACAACTGGTGTCAGTTTTATTTTTCCTCTTTCACTTCTGATTTTATTTATTTGGTCTTCTCTTTTTCCTTGATAAATCTGGTTAAAGGTTTGTCAATCTTGTTTATGTTTTGAAAGAACCAGCTCAGGCTTTCATTGATTGTTTTTACTATTTTAGACTCTATTATGGTTTTTTTTCCTGTTCTTATCTTTATTATTTCCTTTCTTCTACTCTCTTGGAGTTTTTGTAGTTTTTTGTTCTTTTTCCAGTTTATTTAAGTGTAAAATTTGGTTATTTGAGCTTTTTCTTGTTTCTCGAGGCAGCCCTTTATTGCTATGAATTTCCCTCTTAGGACTACTTTAGTTGTGTCCCATGGATTTCTGGGTTGTTGTTTCAGGCTATCTTTTGTTTTTTCCTTGATTGATTGTTAACTTACCTGTTGTTTAGTAACAAGTTATTTAGCCTCCATGTTTTTGTGTGTTTTTCAGGTTTTGTTTTTTGTTTTTTTTTCCTACTGATTAATTGTCTGTTTTAGGCTATTCTGGTCAGAGAAGCTTTGTGATATAATTTCAATCTTCTCAAATTTATTGAGAAAGGTTTTGTGTCCTAACATGTGATCTATCCTAGAAACTATTCCATGTGCACTTGAAAAGAATGTATATTCTGCTGCTTTGGGATGAAATGCTCTGAGGATTTTAATTAAATCCATCTAATCTATTGTGTTATTTAAGCCCACTGTTTTCTTGTTGATTGTTTTGTCTGGAAGATCTATTCATGACTCAACTCTTAAATCTCCCAGAACAGAAGTAACTGCCAGTGTTTTCCCACTTCTCTCCTTTTTTCATTCCACAGATTATAAAAGCTGATAATTATAATGTGATAGGTTTCCTCAAAGTCTTACAAGTTCCTTTTAAATGGACAAGCAAGCACTCTTTCAACTGTGCTTGACTTTGTTCTAACATTCTCCTACATGGTAAAAATACCATGTCCCAGTGCTTGGTGCTAGAAGTTTAAGTCCAAAATTGCTGGTAAATTTTTCTTCTTAAAGGGTAATATGTAGTGATGGAAAGAATAATCTAGTTTCTTTTAGAAGGTAGGTTAAGAATAGACTGGAATTATTTATATTCCCTTGCTTCTTTGTTTCTTTCATCAGCATTTTTTTATTTTCAATTCTGACAGCTGAGCTCTGATAGGTACTTGATAATTTATGTTAAAGTTAACTGAGAAAGAAGAATCTGTCAGGGAAACAACTATCCTGTAGCTAAAAATGTCATTTCATTTAATTAGCCAAGGTAACTGTGTTTAGAGACTTACTTAATTCTAATAATTTTCCCTGACTATAAAATAAGCTAAACATGACAGAGCAAATAAAAAGCATATAAACATGGAGAGAAGAATACATTTTTAGAATGAGCAACTGTGAATTATTATAAAAAGCATTTTATATTGTAGCCACATAATCCTCTTAATATAAGAAAGTTACAATGATAATTGAAGATGAAAGAACAAAAGTAAAGTTAAGACTCTTTTTGGTTCCTTATTAAAATGAAACATGCAGATTGCATTAAAAAACAAAAGTTGTGAATTGAATGAATAGATAAAAATATTTTTCTCCTAAAAATCACGCCAAGATATTGCCTAACAAAAATATATTTTTAGTACTTCAAAATGAAAATCCAAATAATGGGATGGAACACTTTAGTGGCAGAACTAAAATGAGCAGGAATTACTTTTCAAAGTCAATTTTCTATGTTAGGTAATTATTATTGATTTTTTTAGACCCCCAAAACAATAAGCCTAATCCATAATGCCAAGAAAGTCTTGGCATATTTATTTTGAATGATTTTGTTTTTAAAACAGATGTAACATTCAATAACCAATTTGCTTTCAGGTGAGTTTAGTCATTGGTACAGTAAATATATCAGGAAACCTTAAAACCCATTACGTCCTCACTCATTCCTCAACTTAATGATAGTTTGGTCAGTTTAATTTCTTCTTAATAAAGAACCATGGAAAACTATATTAATAAAGAAATAATAAATCATTTTAACTGTTTTTAACTCTTCAAAACTAAGTGTTCCTGATCATTTTTTAAAAAGAGACCCTGAACATTCACTTTCTGCATTATCACAAACAGCTCAATTATATCTCCTACACATTAACAGACTTTTACTGATTAACCTCAAAATGTTTCAGTGATATAACTAAAATGCTCTCCCTTCCCTCATATCATAAGATTTTGCTTTTTCTTAAAAAAAAAAGGTACATGTGAATGGTAAAGGAGAACAAAATAGGGAGATATTAATTTATTAATGCAAACTCCAGTCTCTTTCTCATAAGCTATATTAAATTCTCTAACAATTTATCTCATTTCAGCCTTCAAAAAGTACCCCAGTTTCAACTATGTCTCACAGTCTCTAAGTTGAATTAGTAGAGAATTGAAACATTTCCTTATTTTAACTTAATTATCTCTTAAAATTGCTATCTCCAAAGAGTAGCATTTTAATGTAGTGGGTTAGCCCATCAACACATGAATTTTGAGGGGACCCAATTCAGTCCATGACACACATGGAAACATAAGATTCGCATTATTTGTGGTAGTTATGTACCAAAATTCATGGTAAACACTCCATTCGCGAATACAAAACCTTTGCTCCTGGGAGAAATTCAAGGCATATTCCTGCAAGCCTCTGGTCACATTTTTGACAAACAATCAATGCATAACTTTGTTTTATGTGTGTTTCTGTATTTAAAAAAAACACCTTATTTAACATATATTTCTTACAAATAATAAATCACATGGCTACTGAATATTTTAAACCAAGGCCATCAGGGACACGTGTGTTACATAGGTTTCTTTGCCAATGCTGTAAAACAAGCAGTCTCACCAACACTGAGAGCCTACTCTTCCACATAACACTTCTCCTATATAACACTTAGCAGGCATCTTTAAATTCCTAAGCTTCTGAACCTGCAGCACTTGTCTTGCCTTCGAGTTTAATGTTTTTAATAACACATCACCTTTCGAAATGTGTGAGTCAGCAAGCATTAGTTGAGAAAGAGTTCATAGTTTCCCTGATTCTGGGCACCATGATGGTCAATTTCCATGGCCTTTAACATCACAACATTGTGGTCTACTGTCCTTTTTTCTATTGGTCTTCTTCCCATGAATCCACAAATGTAGCATCACTCAATACACTGGCCCTATTTTTCAATTTTTCCCCTAGTTTTATCATGCACTATAGGTGCTATTTCAGCATCTTCTGGAGAGACTCTTACACAGAGTGGCAACTTTCTTCCTTTTTCTGGATGCAGCATGCTATTGGCCCATTAACGCTGAACTTATGGCCAAGAAAACTATACAAGTCTTCATTGAGTGAGGTTATTCTAACACATATATTTTTTCTATAAGACAAATCACAGCTTCCGTGTGTTCAGGAGCACTGGACTGCATTTGAGCACTATGTACAGGGGTCATTTTTAAATAACAAAGTATCTAACAACAACAAAAAAACCCAAAAATGCAAAAAATATGGCACCAAACAGGCCACAAAAAGGACATTTGTTTACCATATGAAAGTTGAAAGAAGAAAACAGTGTGTTCCCTTGTATGATTTCAGATGAGAACATTTTTTTTAACCAATAACTTTCAAAGGCATATGAATGATGACATTTATAGTATTACCCAATAACTTTTGAATACTTACTATGTGACAAACAGTTTAAATGCTTATTGTACTTGTTACAGTTCAGTTCCAGAGAACAGAATCCATGCCTTTGCATTTTGATTCCCAAATGATTTATTTAGGCTTACAGGATCACTGGAAGGCCTGGGGAAAACACTAGGTGGAACTTTCAGGAAGAACTGCTAAAGCCATAGTTCACAACTACGCCACCGACAAAGCTACTACTACTTCTATAATAGCAATCTGCCTGGCAAATTGGGAATCTTCCAGTATAGCGGTTAGACCCAGAACCACATCATCCCTGTCATAATGTGTTAGCCACCAAGATTAACAAACTGACAAGCTCACAGAGTCATTACCAAGAGGAAACCACATCTGCTGCCGCTGGATTCTAGATTGTGCCTTATTTGCTGGATTATCCACATCACAACCAAGGACCCATTCTCTCTTCAGAACTTCTAATATTGCACATTCCTTCTTTCTATTCATCTGTTCTACATTCCTCTTTGCTACAGATTAGCTTTTCTCCAGACTCCAGTCCACCTATAAAAACCATAGTTTTTGACAGCTCCTAAATTTGATATGTCCCAACCTAGGAACTTAGAAAAATTGAGTTGGCTTTCAATTCCAATTTGAAAATCAAGAGAAGGATATCAGCTGGGTAAGAAGCTCACCACTTATTAACACATCACTGCATTATAAGATACATAATTATCTTATATAATCTTATAAGATTATATATAATTATCTTATATAATCTTATAAGATTATATAAAATATAAGAATTACAGCATATTTCTTTTCAAAAATTACTAAAATCAAACACAATGGAGTGAATCATTTAAAGTCTGAATGAGGAAAAAAAAACTGTTAACCTATAATTATTTACCTACATAAAATGTCTTTAAAACTGAGGTGAAATAAAGACTTTTTTCAAAGAAACAGCTACCAAGAGAATTAATCACCAGCAGAACTATACTATAAGAAATGTCAAAGAATGACCTTTAGGCCAAAGAAAATCATACTTGGAAAAAAAATCTTTATCTGCACAAAGGAATGAAAAGCACTGAAAGGACAATCAGGTGGGTAAATATTGAAAATAATATTTTTTATTTAGAAAAATGTTTGCAAGGCTTTAAAATTTATTGTATTTGTATAGCATATGGAGAAATAATATGTCTAAAACAAATAACAGAAAGAATAGAGTTGGGAAATAGAAGTATGCTGTTATAAGATTTTTACTATACACATGATGTTATAATATTATTTGAAAGTGTATTATAAGGTAAAAATGTATATTATAAACCCCAGAGTAACTAATAAAAATAAAATAAAACAATAAAATTAATAATAAAAATATGGATAACTCTAAATAACTGCCCAATAGAAGGAAGAGAGAAATAAAAAATAATGGAACAAAAAACAGATCGGGGAAGTAGAAAAATATAGAAACATCATAGATATAAACCCAGCTGTCCTAAAATTATATTAAATGTAAATTGTCTGAACACTTCAATTAAAAGTAACGAAACAATGGATTGTCATTTTGAATAAAAAACAAGACTCAACTATGATGTTATATAGAATTCACCTAGATGTAGACAGGTATATAGATATAATATATAGATGATATGGATAGATATGATATAGGTATAGACAGATATAGATGTAGACAGAGATATGGTATATAGTGGCATAGATATAGATATAGATGATATAGATATACATAGTTTAAAAGCAAAAGGATTAAAATAAATATACCAAGCCAACATTTTTTAAATTATATTCATACCAAATGAATTAAAGTTTATAAAAAGGGATGTAACTTAAATATTAGCATTAAGAATGACAAAGGAATCATTTAATTAGAGTATATAAAATGTCTAAATAAGGATAGACAAATAGGAAAATTTTGAAGAACATTAAGAAAAATGGGTAGCAATGAAAGGAGAAATAAACAGACCCCAAATTATAGATGAAGACATTACACATCTCCCTCAGTAATTATTAGAGAAGGCAAGTAGAATATCAGTAAGAGTCCAAAAGACCAGAACAACAGGTCAGCAGTTCCAATAAAATTAAGAAAACTGACATCATACTAAGTTCTCTGACCATAATGGAATTAATTTAGAAAAAAATAATATTTGAAAAGTCCTCAAATATGGGGAAATTAAATAATAACTCTAAATAACCCTGGTAAAAGAGGAAATGACTAGTAGTGGGAACGGGAAAGGGGATGCTATATATATTTAATGCTATATATTAAAGTTACTGAAGGCTTTTTAGTTAAAAAAAAATTTAAGCAAAAAGATAACAAAAATTTGTGGAACGAAATTAGATCAGTGCTTAAAAGAAAATGTGTAACATTAAAAATATTTAATATCAATTAATCTTTAAATGTAAAAAACAAAAAATAGGCAAAATAAACCCCAAGTAAGTAAAAAGAAAAGAAAATAATTAAGGTACATATAAAAATAAAAATTTAAAAAACCCCAGGAAATCAATAAATCCAAAATCTGCTCTCTTGTTCAGATAAGAATTGATAAAGCATTAACCTCACTAATCAGAAAATAAGAAAAAAAAACACATAAATAACCAATGTCAATAATTAATTAATAGACATAGAGGTTATGTCCTACAGACATTTAAATGATAAAAACAGAATATTTTGAATAAATTATATGCTTTATGACATCTTGAATGAAATGGAATAATAGCTGGAAAGATACAAACAACTAAAGCTCCCTCAATAAGGAATAAATAACTGGATAATCTTATAACTATTAAAGAAGCTGGGGTCATAATTAAACCCTTCTCCAAAGAAAGCTCTAGGACTATATGACTTTATTGGTGAATTCTAACAAATAGGTTTTTTTTTTGACAAACACTTAAAAAAACAATACCAATTTTACACAAGAAAACTGAAGAGAATACTTCCTACTCACTTTATGAAGCCAAAATGATTTGATATGAAAAACCAAACAAAAACAATTCTAGATAAATGAATACATACATACATACATACACAGAACAAATGAATAAACCTCCTGAACCCAGGTGCACAAGCCTTAAACAAAATATTAGCAAACAACATCTGAGAATGCAAAAAAAGAAATAGCACATTTCCCTAGTATTATTAAGATTGGCTTGATATTCAATAATCAATATTACTAACCATATTATCTTATATAAGAGAAAATTATATGCTTATCTCAACAACATATGTGGAAGGGGAGCTTCATAAATTTAAAATCCAATCATTATAAAAATTACCAACACACCCTAAATTGAAGGTACCCTGTTATCAACCTGATAAAACTATCTACCAAAACCTCGCAGGTAATATCATTCTTTTAAAAATCTGAGCTTTTCTCTAAGATCAGGAACAAGGCAAAGCTGTTTGTATTACCACTTTTGTTCAGAACTAAATATAATAGTTAAAATGATACAAATTTTAGAAGAAAATAAAAGTGATGGTCTTGGTGATATAATTTAGGCAAAGAATTTTTAGAACATAAGGAACACAAACTAGAAAATATAAATTGTTTAATTGGACATTCTCAATATGAAAATCTTTTATTCTTTATTTTTTTTAATATATTTTATCGATTATGCTATTACAGTTGTCCTATTTTTTCTCCCCTTTATCCCCTTCCACTCTGCATCCCCCTTCCCAACAGTATCCCCTTACAGTGAGTTCATGTCCATGGGTCATACATGTAAGTTCTTTGGCTTCTCCCTTTCCTATACTATTCTTAACCTCACCCTGTCTATTTTGTACCTACCCTTTATGTTACTTATTCCCTGTACCTTTTCTCCCATTCTCTCCCCACCCCTGCCCTGCTGATAACCCTCCATGTGATTTCCATTTCTGTGATTCTGTTCCTGTTCTAGCTGTTTGCTAAGTTTGTTTTTGTTTTTTAGGTTCAATTGTTGATAGTCATAAGCTTGTCATTTTACTGTTCATAGTTTTGATCTTTTTCTCAGATAAGTCCCTTTAACATTTCATATAATAAGAGCTCGGTAATGATGAACCCCTTTAAGTTTTAGAATGAAAGGGCAGACAAAGTGCTTCCCAGATAAGGTAAAATGAAAATCTTTTGTTCTTTAAAGAACACTTAAGAAAAATAAAAGACAAGCCATAGACAGGGAGCGACCTTTGCAAACATATGTATGATAAAAGAGTTTTATTATGTATATTTAAAGAATTCTTATAGTTCAAACAGATGCAATGAAAATGGGCAAAAGATTTTAACAGACACATCACTGAAGAAGATAGGCAAATGGACAATAAGCATAGGGAAACATGTTAAAAGGGTCACTTTTAGGGAAATGCAAATTAAAGCTATAGTGACATACCACTACACATACACTAGAGAGCTAAAAATTTTTAAAAATTACAAAACCAAGTGTAAATGCTGATGTGGAGCAACTGATATATCCATTGTTGGAGGGATTGCAAATGGTATAGCCACTCAAAGAGAAAACAATTCTGAGTTACTTAAAAAATTAATCATGGACTTATATAACCCAGCAGTGCCATTTCTATGCATTTAAAAATGTCTTCACACAAAGACTAGTACAAACTTGAATATTCATTGAAGCTTTATTTCTCATTGACCCAAACTTTAAACAATCCAAATGTCTATCGAGTGATTTATTTCTTTTACCCTGCAGCAGTTGGGGCTGATCTGAAAGATACAAACACATGCTTTCCTTAAATATTATTACATACATCGGGTGCATAGGTTCAAGGTCATGAATAGGTTGAATATTATGGCTTAACATTAGTCACATACGAAAACAATATTTAAGAAAAGAGTTTGTTTGTACCTCTCTGATCAGCCGTGGCCTGGTTTCATACAGTATACTACTACTCAGCAATAAATAGAAATGAACTATTGTTACCTTCAACATGTAGGTGAACCTCAAAAGCATTATGTTAAGTACAAAAAACCAGGCATAAATTACTATGCACCATATGATTCCATTTACAGTTGACCCTTGAACAACTTGAGTTTTAAGGTCACTGACTCCCACACAGTGGAAAATTTGTTCATAATTTTGATACTCCCAAAACTTAAGTTCTTACTCAATGTCTGTGGAGCAGTGCCCCCGTAGATGCTAAAATCCATGGATGCTCAAGTCCCTTATATAATTGCATGGAACACTGCACAGAGTTACCTCTACGCCTGTGGATTCCCAACCTTAGCCAGAAAATCCCCTTTTTGATCTTTGTTAGAGCCCGTGAATGTAAAGTCCAGGAATGCAGAGCCAACTATATGTTTATTGAAAGAAATCTACTGAAACCTACTTGTAATTAGACGCACACAGTTCAAATCCTTGATTGAGCTGTTCAAGGGTCAAATGTATTATGAACTTCCAAAAAAGTGCAAAACTGTAATGACAGAATGCAAATCAGTGATTGACAGAAGCTGAAGATGAGTGGAGGGGGTCCATCTACAAAGGGACAGGAGGGAAATTTTGGAACTGAAGAAACTGTTCTCTGTCATTATTATGGTGTTGGTTATAAGACTGTATGGATTTGTCAAAACAACAAACAGTATCTTAAAATTTTAGTATTTCATTATATAGAAACACAAATTAGAGCTTATTTTTTAAAAAGTCTATATAGATGATCCCATTTAATCCTTTATAGGTTAAATGTTATTACAATCTTTACATAATGAAGGAATCCAGGTTTGACCTTGGTCATATGACCACTAAATGGAAGAAACAGATCTATTCCCTCTAACATGCTACTTACAGCTGCATCAGAATATAAATCTAATGCTTAAATTAAGTTAAATGTCACCTACATGCCATTAATACAAGAAGCAAACAAAGAAAGCTAATAAGCCAATTAAGATAAACCTTATTTCCAAAGCCTCAATAAGCAATGTCAGTTCTATCTTCTTAATCATTTTGTAGCATTTACACATAAGCAAAAACATATATATGAATTCAATTAAATTGGTATAATGTATAAACAAACATGTAACCTGCCAAATTTCTTTAATTTTACTAAAAATATAATCTATACCAAATATTTAAGTTAGTTCTTTTTCTTCTTTCAATTACATATTTAATAAAGAAAAAAATTTTAGTCTGTTTTTTAAATAAACCAGAAATACAATTTAATTATTTGCTGAGGTATGAAACAGAAAGGGAATAATTTGCCTTTTCTGCAGATCCTGCCAAGTATATTAAAAGATTATATGGGAATAATTTTAGCACAAAGAAAATATGATTCATTTATAACTTACTGCTGCTCCCTAGTCTCAATAAACAGACCAATAAAATTCATTTTTTAGCCCTCCTACCATTTGCTACATAAATTCCATTTATTAAGATTACATGTCTTGAAGATAACCTGTCAACCTAAGGTATTTGGCTCTTCTCTGAAGAGCAGCGGCCGAGTTCCCTGGAAACCTGGGTTACACTGTTATCTCAAGTGTCAGAGCAGAGGACTTCAAAGGGAGACAGCTGCAGAACACATCTTCACAGCTCCTTGATCTCTGGCCTGCGGCATGTACATAGACTTCTACATTGTCTAGAGGGAAATTTAAAGTTTACTTTCAGAATGTTTAAAGGTAATTTGTTCTGATAAAGTTGAAATGGGGAGACGAGTGTTAGTCGGGGATATAGCATCCATTCGATGTGGCTAAATGCCGACATGTTAAACTTCAACTCAAACCTATTTTGACAAATATTTGTTAAACATATCCTATTATATTAAAACCATATAATACCACTTTTATCAAAGACTACCTATTTGGAGATAAGTGCTGAAATGTGTAGGGATAAAATAGTACATGTCTGGATTGACATCAAAATAATATAAGAGGAAAAACAAGATGGAGCTACAGAAAGAACGAGCCATTGGTTGAGGGTTCTTCGGACCAGGCTAATCACATCATGGTGTTTTAAAATACTATTACTTTCCTTTCTTATCTCCAAGTATTTCCATAATAAAAACAAAATAATACTTCTACTACTAATGAAAACAGCATTTCAAACCCATTGTTTATGCCTAAATGAAAAAATAGCTATGTTCTAAAACTCCATGGAAAGTTAGTTATTAGAAATGAAACCGCATTGTTTTACTTGATGCAGCGTTTTACATACATGATGATTATGGGTCTCAGTTAATCCACAAAAACCTACAGTCTTTTATTTTATATTTATTAATCACTATGCTGTAGCTGATTTATGGATTAAAAACCTTTTGTGGGCTGGCATCTACATCCTCACATAATATTTTCATGTAATGGTATTTACACAGAACTGAGAAGGAAATTTAGCTGTACCAGGTACAAGATTTTCAAACTATCACTGACCAGTCTCCTCCCACCCCCCAACATATGATACAATATGTCCTCCATCAGCACAGTTTTGAATGAAAGGAACTCTATTGTGAATTGCTAGACAAAAGAAATAAACTGAGACTGCCCCAGTGAACCAGGATACAGTTATACAGCTGTCATATCTGTAAAATGACTGCTTCTTTAGGCTGAGTTTATGTGTCATAGGAACTAAATTATTATTATTTTAGTCCTACATTGCTATTTATTACTTTGCAAATAAAAACTGAGAACCATAAAATCATAAATTGGTATTTTAAAAAACAAGGTATAAAATATCACAGATTCTCCCTTCTCTTCTTATAAAAATTCTCACCAAAGATTATATTTGGTGGTTAAAATAATCCTACAGGTGCTGAGTAATTTTCCACATTTTTGGTTAAAGTAAAAATTATTCGATTGTCTAATTTCCTATCTTTTGTACTTCGAAGTAATGACTTGTCTCACTTAACACTTGCTTGAAAGAATCCTGTTCATAGCAAGGACTAAGTCAGAAAAATAAAATTAAAATACAAAACAAAACCATGTATTTCCTGTTTGTCAGTAAGGGTCAGGTTACACTATAACAGCAAATGAAACCTGAAATTTCAGTGACACATGATGTGAAAGTATTTCTTCTTCACTTAGTACTTAGAATATTTCACTTCACTCTGTTTCACTTCCTTCTGTACAGTTCTTTTATAAGCAGTTTTGGGAATCCAGGACTGTCAGAGGGGCCCTGCCATCACAACACGCAGTCCCCACCCCACCTTGACTGGCAGAACAGGGAGAATGAGCACACCAGCACCTCAAGGTTCTTCGCGGAAATGACTCTGATGGCCTCTGAACACATTCTTTGACCAAAACTAGTCATATAATATCACCTAATTTTTAGGGGCTAAGAAATTTACTCTCTTTATACTCAAGAGGGAGAAATTGAAATGGGATTTGGTGAATGGAAGCCTATCTTTCAGAAAGCCACAGGAAGTCTTCAACCAAAGAAGTGACTATTTCTATTCTTTATCTATACACAGAGTAATACAGAACTGTGAGACCATTATGTCAGCTGCCTTCCAACACAGCATGAGGAGGTCCAGAACACCATAAATAAAATACAAGATTTGCAGAGAAAAAGCTTTGCACAAATGTCTTCAGGAGCCCTCTCTAACAACAAGGAAACAAAGATGATATTATTCTAAACATAATGTCTCAAGTTATAATTTAATCTGTCTTCTAGGTGTTCTACAAGGACATAGATAGGCAAAAACCTCATCACAAACCTCTGGTGGCAGAGAGTGGGGGGGAGGGCGGAGGGAGAGGACTCTTTACATTTTGAAAAACAGCACCTTTCAGGCTCCTCTGGTGAAATATTTCAGTCCCTTAGTATTTGTTCTTTATACTCCCAGTCATGGGTTTCCTTCTGATTTTGTATATATGGAATATAGTTTTTCAAATATAGAGTTTTCCGCTTCAGGTGAATTGTTAATGTTGTTGTTAGCCAAGTTAGAGTATTTAAAGATCTAAAGATATAATTATTTAAGAGAATTTTGGGAAATGACTGGATGGAATGATAACTACTTCCCATACACCTAGTGGTGATGTAAATTATTATTGAGTGATAATTTTTTTTAAAAAAGCCTCAATCTACCATGTATGCATAAGAGATTGTGAACTAACCATCTTTGGAGCTCTGATTTTGGAATTTCCTCTGCTATTTGTAATATAATACAGGCAAGCCACTTCAATTCTTTTCTAGCTTTACAATACCCTCATTGGTGAAAATCATACTCTTCTTTCCAAAATGCATTAGGAAAAGACTGTATCTAGTAGACAAAATTGAACTAATGAGGTAGAAACTTGAATTTAAAGTTAGCTTTCATCTTTAAATTCTCTTTTCTTTTATTCTATGGACTACATAATTGGCAGTCCTAAGAAAGTAGCCTAAGGCAGTTCTTTTCGAATTAGCTAAATCCTGACCCTGGCCTGAAGAGCAGGAATTAATGCTTAAGGCAAAGATAACTGTGTATTCAGGTAATTATGTAATTTATTATCCTAACTGGGAAAACGCTGAGAGTAAAAAGGGGAGCTATTATTAATTTCATCTGGAAAACAGGAACAAACTTTGATCTTTTACCTTGACCTTTTTATGTATAAACTGCCTCCAATAAGATCCAAGCAGCTGAAAGAAGCAGTTAGAAACTTCCCCATAAAGGGTGATCTATGTAAATTTACAAATTTACCTCACCACTTCTTCTCTCCTGGGGAATATAAATAATGATGCCAAAAAAGAGGAGGTGGGGGAGGCAACTTCTGAGGGACTCGGTGTTGGCCTGAGGTAACGGAAACTGTTACTCCTGGAAAACCTGCTGAATCCACGAGGCTAATACACGCCCAGCCTTGGAGACACAGGAGCAGCTTCCTGAGCGACCTCACCTCCCTGGCGATCCTTGTTATGAACACCATCACCAGTATAGTATGAGTGTCGCATATCACTGCGCAGCCATGCTACTACACAATACAATGCACACTAGCATTAACCTTGGAATTTCAGCGTTTTGGCGGGGCTGGGGAGAGAGAGGAAAAATGAATAACCAGGTCACCGTCACCATCACCTTTGGGTTAAAGATTAGGTTTCTAGTAAAGGTGCAAAATACAAAGGGCATTACTAATAAAATTATATGCTTGTGTAAATGTAATTATTTGAATATTATTCAAGTTTGGGCAATTTCCATGACCAGAGCAAGTAATATTTTGCCAGGCATCATAAAGATTGTATGGATTAACCAATAATTCCAAAATATCTTCAAAAGAGGACACCAAGTGAGAATGAATTGAGAGATTAAAAAAGTAATTTTAAGATTTAAAATACGAGGAAATGGAATTTTTCTGAAAGTTTTGTAAGTAATCCAATTAAGTACTTAATGACTGGACTGAAGAATGTCTATTGCAATTACTCCAACAAAGGTTTGATCTACTGCCATCTAGTGGAGATTTCAAAAACAAAATAACAATCTAATTTCAAATTATAGGGATTCTAAGTGTTTATTTACCCAGTGGTTTCAGTCTCATGAAGTGCAGGAGGGGTGGGCTCTGAGGCCCCACCCCTAATCCAACCACATCAGTTACAGTTTTCTCTTCTACATTTTGGGCTTCTCACCTGATTTTACTTGAAGAAATGATTCCATTTCTAAAGAGCAAAAATAACATTGAAAACCTTATTTGGTTTCATGTCCATCACTGTATAAATCAATATATCAATAAATATTAATTTTCTAATGTCACACAAATGGCTATGGACACATCTAACAGTAGAACTGACATCTTTTGATTCCTATTTTTATTCACATTTTGGGTTTGAGGTTATTTCATTTAAAAATAGATTATTTCCTTGAACCTCATTTAAAAATAACTTGACTTTACTGTCTCCCTTCTACCATCAGAAACCTGAGTGGGGATGGAATCTCAAAACAAATAAATAGAAATGAGATCATTGATGTAAATTATAGTTACACTATGTCGAATACACAGTTAGTCTAGAATACCCTAAAAATGATAAAATGGCTTCTGAGCAGGGGATATTTTCTCTCTTCTCCCTTGGATTCATTTGATTTTAGAGGTAAAAGAGACATCACAAATCAGTTAATAAAACTATCACTTAAAAATTATTTCCTGTTTTATAAAACACAGTACTATCAATTCTGCTGGGGTGCAGAGAAGTTACACCATTAGTCTGAGGTTAGTTGGAGTGTTTTTCCAGCTCTCTGCCCACCCATCCAGCAATAGGATGGATAAGTGGGAAATAGAGAATAAGAACTTACGGGAGGTGGTTGTTACTGTTTTGCTTATCTGTTTATTTATGATGGGTGAAAGATGAAGATTTTTGAGTACTGGGAGGAAACACTTGGTTGAAAGGGAGATAATGATCTAGAAGAAACAGGATCATCAGTGGATGAAATTCCTTGAGGATTTGAGAGAAAATGTAATCCAGAACCTGGGTGGAGAGAAGAGATACCACTCTCCAGGGGCAAGACAAGATGTTCATATATCTGTAATAGCATTAACATTTTGATATATCTCACTTAAATCTGTCATCAAATAAATATTTTTAACAAGTGATATTGAATTATTAGCATTTGCTTTTACATTTATCCTATATCATCTCATAAAAATTATAAATTTGTCATTAAAATCCAGGGTTTTTCTGTATTTGATAAACTCCTTCCTCTTTATTTTTAACCCAAATGTATATATCCCTTATAAGATGCCACATAATATTCCTTTTAGTGTTAAAAGCAAGATATAAATTGTTTATAGAGTTAAAATTCAATATTATTTAAAGGATATATATGTGTATAGTTTGTAAATAAAGTTTTGTAACTATGGTAATTTATACACAGTAAGTTAACTAGACACTTTAATTTTTTGTATATCTTAAATTTTTCAAAAAATGTATTACATTTATAATCAGAGTGCTTTTTAAAAAGTAAAATTTTTAAAAAACCTTGGTTTTATTTCTGAGGCTGCCACAAACTATTCTGTGAACTGGGGCAAGTCAAATACCATTTCTTTTTCATACTTCTGTGCACATTTGAAAAATAAGAAAATTAAACTAGATAGTCTTAGTCTATTTCAAATGTTAAATGGTTCTGATTTTATGACACTATTATTTTCATTTTGAATAAGTATACTTGGGTGTATAAGCTGCTGATTATTTCTTTTATGCCCATAATGTAAGTCAATGAGATTTTAAAACAGTCATGGGCTTTATGAAGAACCAAGTAACAGAGAAGTTACTTTCTATAAAGAGAAATCATTTTAAAAGATCCAGAATGCATTTTAAAAGGTGAGTTATATATATATATATTTGTAGAAAATGACAATAAGCTGTTCTTCTCAATAAGGAAAAATATGTTTTCAAAGACAAATGAAGTTTTTTAGGTACATTTACATGTTGGCTGGAACACAGAAGATATCAAGACTACTAGGAATTTAATTTTCTTTGCTTCTTTTTTATTAAACTGTAATATAAATGTCATAGGCAACTGACACTGTCAAGTCTAGGAGAGTTTAAGATGTCAGGTAAGCTATTGAGTAAGAGAAAAAAAGAATGTACCCAGTAGAAATTCATGGTATAAAGTTAGCTTACATCATTGAGCAGTCTCATTAAGAACAGGTTGGGTTTTAAAGGAAGCTTCCTTTTGTCAAAGTATTTGTGTAAGAGAGCAAAATATCATCAATGTAACTTAATAAATATATATTATTACTCTATAAAGGACCTCTAGAACAAAAGCATGTGGGAATGGGACTTTGTCTATTTTCTTTACTGGTGTATCTTTATAGCAGACTGGTACACACATAGTGCTTAACCAATGTTTGTCAAAAGAATTAACAACCTGGACTTCTTCCTACTATTAGTGTAGACCAGAGTACTAATGAAATCTTATGTTCAATTGGAAGAGTTTAATTCAGAAATTACTCACTGAGTTTCTAACGCATATCAAAAAGTTATCTAGCATTATTACAACTATACTTTTAAAACCAAAACTCAGTTTACATGATCTGCAAAGTATGAATAACCTTTTGACAACAAATCAGAATATTTTGGATTTTGAAAATATAATTTTAGCAAATAAATCAGAAATCAACTTTATATTATAGAGTGGTTACATAACTTCTAATTATTGAGAATGCCTACTTTTATTTTCCATAGTGACCCATTTAGAAAGTGAAAGTGGATGTCCTCAATAATTACCCCAGTATATCAGGTATTAACTAGAAGTAATCCTGAGGAAACAGGGTGTATATTTTCTTTAACAGACTCCATGCTGAAGTCTACACCTAAAAAAGGGCTATATTTCTATGTTTGTAAAAACCCAGCCAGCAAATTCTAGAAAATAATCAATAAAATAACAAAGATAAAAAGTAATTGTTTAAAAATATTCTAAAAATATATGAGACCATTGGAGCTAGGAAAGTAATGACAAAGTTTAACTCCATTGCAAAAGGGTTAGCTCTTAAGAACTGAAAAGCTAAATACATTCTAATGCACAATAACAATGACCCCCAAGACTATATTTTGTGTTTAATATATGAGCTAATAACTATTTAAAAGGAAAAGGTAGAGTAGGGATTTATGGAAAGACAACATTACTACAAAATACCTCAAACACACTGTGTAACTTCTTTGCTTTTCTTATACACATCATTTAAGCAATAACTATACCTCAAGGTATCATGACAAAGTTTATTTAACCCCATCCTTATTTATTGACACTTGAAAAAACATAAATAGATCTTGAAGAAAATAGTAACAAGACTTAACAGATGAGACAAAATTATAAAACATCATAAAATTGGCACATAGGAGTTCAAATGTGATGCCATTTATAGCATATTATTTCTTCACCCTAATGACACACATGACAATAGTTGTACCTAAAATTGTGCATGTCTTTGAACTCGCCTCTGCTTCAATCATTGAAACTTCTTTCTGATTCCCTTCTCTACACAAATATCATAGGTCCAAAAATGGGAGAAGGGAGTCCCTGAACCCTTCTTTCTTAATGCAAAAATCTTTAGTCTCAGTCATATTCAGGTTAAGATAACAATCTGATTTAATTAACTGGCATTCACAAATACCTCAGATCAGTCAAAGTAATGGGGGTGGGTGGCTGTTGATTCAAAATGTAAGTAAAAGTAATCTCATTCTCTGTTCCATAGAACATGTATGCTAAATGTTGTCTCAGAGACTGTATTTTATTGAAATCATGTTGCTCTTATAGATATCATAGCTATCCTTATTTATAATAAGAAAAGTGAGGCTGAGAAAGGTACACAGGGTTCTTACTCAGGTCTTCTGATTAGAAGTTATTGTTTTTATTCCTGAACATGCGAGTGCTACAGGAAAGCCCTATATGTATCAATTATCAGATTCATGGGCATTAGGCCCTTGGGTTGTAGGTTAAGTTTCTGTACTGAATGCCACCGATTAGGTCATTCTAGAGTACCTTGGCCTAAAATATTAGCTTTACTACAGAGCTTTGTAAAAAGCAAATCTGTGGTTTCATGCATTTTTACATATGTCTCAGGACATTGTTTTTGCTGACATGTCCAACTAGTAAGAAAGAAAAAGTACACTCAATTAATTAAATATTGTTAGTGGTCCATAATTATAAAATTGTAGTGACATAATTGAAAGATTATATAGTATTTAAAGATTTTTAAAAATGAAACCAATATTTAATGAGATAAAACAGGTAATTGTATTATTATAATACTTTGATAAACTGTACAAATAAAAGAAAAAGGTGAAGAGGTGGAGTAGAATCAATAAAGAAAATATTTACAAAAGCATGAACACATCTGTGTCACTGAACTACATCATGTTAATATTTATTTCAACACACATATACACACATATGGTCTCCAACTACATTCTCCAACAACATACTAATTCACACTCCCCAACTATGTTCTACACTTTGAAGAAAAGCGGTCATGAATTTATACCACCCTTATACTACCATCCTTTCTAAAATTGCACAGAACCTTCACAATCCCATAAGGTAGGTCCTATTATACAGATGAGAAAAACGAGGCACAAAAGAAGTTACAAAAGTCATCCGCGATCATGTGTCCAGCCGGGGAATGGTGTCTAGATTCAGAAGCAGCGTTTGGTCAGAGATTCTAGCCCACCTAACCACTTCTATACTGCCCCATAGAGTTAAGTGATCACTCAGTAATAATTGACAGAGTTTTACTTGCTATTAGCTCTGGTTTTCATTGTGTAAAAATAAACATTCTGAAAATAAATACCTTAAACACTTTACTAGTGAGGCACGTTCTCGGCAGGCTCAGACCGCAATGGGAGAGACTGCTTTGTTGACCTTCGTCCTCGCCCACAAAGAAAAACATGTAAGTGACACGAAAGTAAAGGAATCTTGGGAGGAAAATAAAAATAATTATCAAGTTCTGACTGCAGAGGAGGATGATACAGGGCACAGGCAAAATCACAATGTGACCCTGAAAACTGCTAATGAGGTTTCAGGCCACATCAATGGGCCTAGTGTGTTCAGAGCACAGATAGTCCTGTCGCAGCCTGCATTCATTAGCCCTTCCAAGGAACATCCTCATGAATTCTAGATATCGGGACTATAGGGGAGCCACAGAGAAAGTGGAATAAGCGGAACTGAGAATCAGAGGGCTCAAAACTATTGCTTTCCTAGGTTTTTTGAGGAGATGGGGTCATAAATTATGCAATAAAATTAAACTCTTTAATTACATACTAATATATATTGACCTGTAGTATGTCCATAAACATCAATGACAATGTTGAATTATAACTGAAGAGGCTAGGTTTATTGTCCGCACAGTTTCTGGCATGTAGTAAGTACATGACATGCTTGAGAAAGAAGCTGTGATAAAAGCGAGGCAGATATTGAACAGTAATTCATATGGAAAGGGTAGAAACTATTGACACTTCTGTTTTCTCCTTTGTCTTGGCAAAATTAAACTGATTCTGTTAAGTTAAAAACTTTGACTATGTCCCTTAGTCTTTATAAAAGCTAGAAAATATATTATTAGGCATAGGAGGTATTAGTACATAGGTCATAGCTAGAAGATTCTCCTTTTAGCATCTCATGGATTCCAGTGGGGTCTAGACAGGAGGTTTGTAACCAGAACTGTGAAAACTGAGGTACCTTAAATGTCTGTGCAGCGAAGATCAACTGAGACTCTTAAGTGACACTCTGCACTTGCCAAATCAATAAGCATTAATTTTCTCATAAAATAGATGACATATTTAATCAGTAGTATATGTAGAGGAAAGAGGAAATGGAAACATTTAGTCTAATAATCATTTTTAGTAATTCTGACTTATAAAGGCATTTAAATAATACCATGCTAGTATTTTACTGTTTTGAAATTGATTTTGAATGCATTACCTTAAGTGATCAGAATTGGTGCATGAATACAAAAATATAAGAAAAATATTAATATCATCATTATAGCTAGGTCAATAGCTTTCAAACTGATTTATAAAACACTAAGGTAAAAATATATATGCACATCAAAAAAGATAAACTATTTCTGGATATAATATATGAGAAAACATTCTGTTCCTACAACCAAACAGCAAACTCATATGTACTGATCATTCAGTTTGGGCACAGTGGTTAAGAACCTGAGCCCTCAAGCCAGGGAGACTCTTTGGTTTGAATGCTAGTTTTCTTGCTTTTTTAGTCATGTGACTGACAAGTTGCTGAGCCTTTCTGAAACTAAGTTTTTCATCTGTAAAATGAGGATAATAATACCAAATACTTGCTTTAAAAGACATTAAATGAATAAAACTTATTTTAAGGAAAGAGTGCCTACAGAGTGCACATAGTACCAACGGCGTATAAGTCACCAGAGCGAATGTCAGCGGTCAGTCACATTTTCTTCTTCCTTCCATGTGTCAGCAGCCAGTTACAGGGCCATGTCCTTGCTCACTAATGATGAGGCCCATCATCCATGTCAGGAGAACACTCTTTAGCACTGAGATACATTTGATGTTGCTCTTGCTATTGAGCACGTTTTAAGGGTTAAATAGAAAGAAAATGCTAGAAATGCAACCTTAGGTCACTTTTATCTATCCCTTTGCCATCTTACAACTAGGTGATTTTTAATCACAAACCTCAGAGTTTATTGTAGAAACAGGTCCCAACGTTTACCCTCACTTTCTTAATTCAAGAGTTAATTTTTTAATAAAAACCATATGATTATGATATTAAAAACTGTCAACATAAAGGGGAATGTTTTTATTACTTTTATCTTATTTATCACTATTTTAATAAGTTTAGGAAAGACAATAATGTTATTCAGATACAAATAACTTTCAGTTACCATGTGTCAAACTATGATGTAAAAAACATTTTCTTTATTTAGAATGTTCTCACTCTCTGAGCTCCAAAATGCCATTTTCTGAACAGAGTTCTACTATTTTTACTGTCTTTCAGAAACATTTGTTTCCTAAGTGGATACAATTCATCTCCTTGTATTTACAGGGTTCAGAATTTTATTTTAATTACTGGGCTAGAAGGAATTACCATCATTGACATAACAGGAGACTTCAGCCAGGGGAAAAAAAAGGTCAGTAATAACAGCACAACTGTTTGGTTAAAAAAAGTTCAAATTGGCCCCAGCCAAGCCTATTTAACTAATCCTGTAATTTAAGATACAGTATTCCTGTTAATTTAATTCAAAGCCACTGCAAAGTACTATCATGTTTCCATTTTTTCTTCATCAAAACCAAAATTATTTTAAAGAATACTAATACAAATAATGATTTATTAGTAGTTGGTTACATTATTGCCAGATGGGGGGGAATATATACCTCACTAAGATCCAGTCTCCTTGTTTTCACCTATAAAACAAGAATTTTTACATAGTGTTGGATTACATAAAAGAATATAATTTATATTATCATTGTATAATTATATAATCCTATCCGGCTGACTTTAAAAGTAAAGATTATTAGGTGGAGTAGGAAGAATAATTGATCAGTCTTTCTGAATTCCGGATACCAGTCTCAGCTGTCTTAGGCACTGGATAGAACACTCTCTTAGGCAAGTTACTTTCCTCCTTTTAAGGCTTCTATAAAACATGGACGTCAGACTACCTGATATCCAGTGCTAAAATTTCTATTTCCCTAGATATAAAAGGTGTACATATTTCCTAGTTATTTCATTTCCTTCTCATAACATGCACTGGGAAAATGGTTAGAAACACAAATTTCAAAATCTAAAAACACCTCACATATTACCAAGAATATCTATCATTGTTTGTAAAGAAATTAATCTTCACTTTACAGTGGTACAGTAGGCCAAAGTATAAACTTAAATAGATTAGTAGCATAAATCAACCATATTTTGGCATCATATTATCAGATTATATCAAAAACACAGAAATACACTCTTAAAAGATTAGTGTATTAGTGTGCAGATTAAAAACATGTATCTCAATCATAACCCTGAGACTGAGACACAGTGTTTTATATTCCCTGATTTACAGAGCATTTCAGGATCCAACATTAATTCCTCACCTCTTCTAAGTAATTAAGTCTTCTATGTCACTAACAGTAGAGTCTGATACTGTAATTAGCTTATCCTGGTGGCTTTACAGTTAATCTATACCAATTTCATTTATTTTTAAGTTTTAAAACACCAAACTAAGTTGGCTTAATTCTATATTTGATAAATAAAAAGATTTACATTTCCCTACAACTGGTATTTAAGAAAATTAATGAGGTAACTGTTTATTCTGAGCTTTATAATGAAAGGCCAGTGAAATGAAAGGCATAAGAATAATAAGGTAAAACTGACATTAACTGGCACCCAGTGGTCATTGTTAACAACAGCAATAGTAATTCCTGAAATCTGTAAACCTCTCTTACAATGTGCTTGTAACTCCTTAATTAGAATACTGATTTAAATATTAGGAACGCAATCTACTATTCTTAGAACTGCAGGCAGAAGGTAAATTCAACCTGGTCTCTGTCCCCAAGGGGCTTTCAGTCTAGTGGCAAAGATACACACAACATGTGGGTGATCCTGCATCAATACTGATGGTCACGCAGGCAATCACGGAGACACAAAGAGAATGATGAAGTGATAGATTCTGGCCACAATAATTTGAAAAGTTTTCATAGAACAGGGAACACACTGAATCTGGTTCTTGAAGCAAAAAGGAAACAATTTCGAATGTTTAACTAAAAGAAGGGGCAGAGGTGTTCTACGCAGAGAAAATATCTCTCTTGTGCTGACAGTGTATTTAATTTTCACAGATAAGGAAAAACAGAAGGAAAATGCAGAATTTGATCTAGGTCTGAACAAGAGAAAGAATCAGAGCCGTTCCTTGAATTTTTAACTCCCGGTCAAATGGTTCCTGTTCTATCACATCACTTCTTCTCTGAGGTGAGACAAGGCTTCTCTGCTTTCACAACCACTGCCTGTCACTCTTCCTTTATCCCATGGTGTTGCCACACCCTTTGTAAGATCTTGTGAGGATGTCCTGAGAGAAATACGCAGGCAGCCATGTCTTCATAAAACCCATTACAGTTCAGCTTGTGTCTAAAAATCAAACACACACCTCCAGGTCTATTTTAGGCCCCCTTTCCTTACCATGCTCCATCATTTCTAAGGAATGGGAGCTTGCACTTTTGCCACAGGGCATGCTCAATAAAATTGTGCTCCATTCCTAAGCCTTCCATTTTTCTACTTCAGTTTTGTCATGTTCCCAATTCCTTATGTGGGGGAGGTTGCAGAGTTTTGGCTCAGTAGGTCATAAAGATGTTATTTCTTAAGGAAGACGATCATGATTGCCTATGTGAGTAATGGCTGTGAGTTGGCTAGAAGCCAAAAGTTCTCTTATAGCAGAATGTATAAACCATTCTTCTACTGAAAGAAGGCCCCCAGTAGGATAATATATTATTACACATGATTCAAATTACAGGATCTCCAGCAGGGGAGCTCATGACTGATTCAGGACAGTCGCCCCCTGAATACTGATGTTAGGATGATGGAATGCCTCATGAATTAAAAGAGCCGTGGTTTAGCGACTAAATCCTTCATATGCTTTTAAAAACGTCTCTGCCTATCGTTGTCCTTTAAGCTTCTTACACGAATCATGCACTATTAGGAAACGCTTTTTGTTGATTTTAAGTTTCCATGTCCTTAAATAATTATATTCAAAATATGTCTCTCATAAAAGACAATAAAAGTGCACCTCTGCTAGAAAACTATATCCCTGTAATGACAATATGCAATAAAGGTAACTTATGATAAATCACATTTAAGTGTGACCCAGTTTCTGCTCTTTGGGATTCTCCAAAGCAACCTGAAAATCCCTACATGCCACATGTTCCAGACTTTTTCAGCTATCTATAGAACAAATGTGTTTATCTCTGACACACTGAATTCAAATGGACAAGACAAAATTGTGTTTCCAAAGGTTTGCTGTTGATAAATGAACTCATTTGGAAATATTATTATTTCATTGGATCTATTTTGTTTATACAACAAACCAATATATTTGCTGAAGGTATACACTGGGATGGAGGTCAGACATTTCTATAGAAACACTAAGACAGATGTTAAATGGTACACATTCTGAAAAACAAACTGCTGCGATATATTCTGAAATAATAGGTAAGCTTGTCCCTTAACTTCTTTTCAAGCTGGTTCTTGTATTCAATTTTTCTAGCAAATGGATGCAAATCAGGTGCATTGTGCTGAGGTGGGAAGAGAGAGATTTGTTCAGAAATGACCTCAGTTCTATTCATTAATAAAATGACACGTTGGCCGGGAGTGATGAAGAAAGAAAATATAACAAGTGAACTTTCCTCCGCGTGACAGACGCACATAAGCAGTTTTTTGATAAAACGCTGTATGTAAAATGGCTACTGCAGCATCACATCTGCAAAGATTAAAGACAGCCCTAAGACACAGATTGCATGGAAACACTGCACGTTCCGTGGCAGTGCGCTCCCTTGTTCTCCATTACCTAGTACAATTAATGCCGAATCCCAACTTCCGGAAAGCATGCTATTCATAAAGGAGGAGCGGGGTCAGATAAAGTAATCAAAGGTTTAATTTTTTTTCTGAGATTTTTTTTTTTTTTAAGAAAGAGAAAATAATTTTGCAAGGTCGAAACAAATACCCAGAATAACTTTCAGTGACAGCAGACACCAATGGGGGTGGGGGGATGGGGTGGGAAGGGTAAAAACTATTAGAGAGAATGTAGCCACATTTTTGCATAGAGGTTTAAATTATGCCAGCAGAATAATTAATGGCAGGACCTAATATGGGGAGGGGGGTAACAGGTAAGGGGGGGGGCTATGTTAAACAAAGTTCATTACTGCATGATGTAAATGAGTTTCTCACCAGTGATGTCACTGATTGGCTGAGCTGCAGAGCTGGCTTCGAGCATGGCCGGATTGGCTGCTAGCTCTTCTGGTGCCTGCCTGCTTGGGCAGCGGTTGAACCAGATACTTTCTGTCTCTCTTGTTGTCGTTTGAAGCAAATCTTGTTCAGCTCAGCTGTGTCTCCATAGTAGTGGCACCCTAAGAGAGAGTCTCCCTCCTGCTTCCCACAGCTCGTCTGTGAGGCGGTCGCTGCTGTGAAATACCAGCGCTTGGCACCAAGCCCAGACAGCATTCTCAGATCCATCTATAACACGCACATACAAAAAGAAAAATAAAAAAAGCAGTTCTTTTATCTGAATTGCATCCTAAGGAGGATTAAGAAGGCTTCTATTGCTACTGATTTGTGTCCTTTCAATTTGATAGCTGAAATAGTTTTTGAAATACTGTATCCTCTCATCTGCAGTAAAACACCATTGGTTAAAATTGGTTAAAAAAAAAGGGGGGGGGGACTCCCCCTCTCCCATGTTTACCTTGATTACAGAAAAATAATTCTTCATTTCCCTCTTAAGCACCGTAACTGATGTTTTTGGTCCCCTACCAGAATTTTAAACTCTCGCCAGATTTCTAATTATATCCGAGTCATTATTTTCAGGTTAAGACAAGGGATCTTAATTAGCATTCTTTTTTAGCTATGCGAAATGAGACAGGGCATGAAACAGAAACGATCTATGGAGAGGCAGAGAGAGAGAAAGAAAAAAAATCTGTGCAGTTTTTACAGTTCAGCTGACACCCCCTCCTTCCCCTCTTTCCCTCCACCCCCCTTTCGAAAAAGAATGCAGTCATATGAACTTTACCAGACAATGGAGCACCTACAGGCGCTCCCCTAGACAAGTCCTTTATAACCAGCCAGTGCTATGTGCTGCAGAAAGTGGCCAATCGGCGGGCTCCTTTCTGCAGCAGGGACACAATAGGTGCATTGGCCACACTGTCCTCCTAGCACTTGACAGCAGTTCAGGTTCATTTATTGTACACTGGAAGGCACATATGTCTTTCATATGCACTGTGAAATTATCAGTGAGGTTGCCTTTATTTCACTGTAATTACATCAACCTAATTACCGCGCATGAGCTGCAACAGCACTGTTTGCAGAGTGGCGCATAGGCATGCATGTTGTAAAAATATGCATGAGCATGCTTGCTTATTTCAATAATAAAATCCCTCAATTATTTTCTTCCCAGAGCTTAATGCGTCCTCAGAATACTTCAGCAGATATAGTCATCATTTCTCTCCTTCAAAAGAAAAAAGTGCATGTGTATATGTGTGTGTGTAGGGGGGGAGTGGGGTGGATGTATGTCTATATATGTATTTCTGTGTAATTTAAACATTGTTTTACTCATTTATGGGGGAGAGGTATGGGACTGAAACCTAGTCAGCAAATAAAAGGTTATTGAGGACCTAAGGCATTTTCCCCTTATCACTAGGCATCACAGAGAAGTGATAAGTGAGTCTGCACACATCACCATAGCCATACATAGGTGCTAATTTATCGAGTCCAACGTGAGCATCTGCATGTGTCTCATTTATGTATTTTCATGTTATATCATTATAGCAGTCCTTGCAACACACTCAAAATTCTTGAGAAATTAAATCTTTGCTTTTTGTGTTTCAGAGTTAGGTATGTTCTGCAGTGGGAACAGCCTGCTATTTTTTTTATTTTAGTTTATGCATGTTGCATTTACATATTCATGAACAGAATAGCTGTTATGACCGCTGATTTTGCAGCAGGAGATGAAAGGGCAGGATCCAGCATACAGAGTGTGCTAATTTCTAGGGGGAGAGTGGCAGCATATAATGAACAGGAAGAGAAGGTGCTTGGAGGTTTCATTTGGGGGTTACCTCATTGTGCAATAAAAGATCTGGATAGACAACCTACCAAAAATGTGTAAGTATAATGGATCTAGAAAATAAAATCAATTTGCATTACTCACGGCCATTCAGCCACCCTGTAAAGAAATGAGCATTTCAAAATGGCAATTTCTGGCTCGGGTGTTTGAAGGTAAATAAAATTGCATTTTGTTTTACGGCTACCTAGAATATCATCAAAACGGGATGTGCTTGGAAGATCTGCATTTTCTCATTGTTTTATAATTTATATATTTCTTATTCCAAATCCGAATTCTAAGCTTTAAGCATCATTTCCTAAGGTGGAATGTCACCAATGTTTATCTGTATTTATTCATATATTTTGATTTTTAATGCATGATTCTCTAATCAGGAATGGAATTCATCATTATAGCAGGCACATTAGGAGAAATAGTAGTTCATCTTTCTCTGTATAGAGACATGTTTATCATAAACATTGTACCCACACCAGAAAGTCTCCCAATGTGCTATTTTTATCACCTTGTACTTCAGAATCCTCTTTTTAATATATGTAAGATTGATATAATAAAATATTTAAAAGTTGATTTTGCATTTTCTAAGCATTTTTTTTAAGCACAGCTCTTCTAGCTATTCTTTCCAAAAATGAAATTTTGGTAAGAGGGATGGATGAGGCAAATTTCTAACTAAATCAATAAGAGATAACAAAGCTAAATGTGAAAAACAAAAATATTACATTTATATTTCTGAACTACGAGACACATTAAAATGCAAACACGTAAAATCAAAGATGTAAGTTAATTACATGACATATATAATGTGAGATGCTTCTTCTCTAGGTGATTGTCCCAAACTAAGGAAGATACTTGCCTCACCTTATTGATAGTTTTCCTATTAAAGGCCAGTGTTTCTCAATCTTCAAGTAAATCATGACAACTTTACAGGTAATTAAAGACATGTAGAATTAATTGTTCTCTCTTTCTCTTTCTCTCTCTCTCTCACACACACACAAACATATATGTATATATAAATACACATGTACACAGAGGTCACACATTTTTTTTTGTAAGAATATGTGACTTTTTTACCTAGTCATCTCAATTCTTTGATCTGACATTACATACAAAAAAGCTTAAGATATTCAAAAGGATAATGCTTAAGGGCTAGTTACCTATTTTGCTTAGTAAAAATTAAGACAAAGGACAAACCCTCATATTATCACATACATTTAGATCCCACTAACCATAGAATGAACTTGGAAATTTCCTGTTTTACAAAGGATTTTGATGAATATATTAATTTTATTAACAAGATTAGTGGATGGTCCATTGTGACATCCTTAAACAAATAGGGGCCTGAGAACAATGAACACTTAAAACAAAGGAAGCCTTCCTTAAGTACTAAAATTTATTAAACCAGGCAAGTTAGGTTGCTTACTTGCTACTATAACATTCTGTCATAGTTGGAGTTATTAGATGTATTTGAAAACAACACTGTAATTTTACAGTATTTTAGTGCTAGGTTTTACTGTTTTTCTCACCCTCAAATACAACATGCAATTGTGAGATTTTAATATACTACTCAAGCCAAAGTGACTTTGCAATAAAATCTTAGTTGGAATCATTTTACTAGGGATCTTAGAGTTAAGTTATACCTTAGAAATTGAAGCCATTACTTTTAGACATGACATCCCCCCAAAATTAGTAACTAGTTCATGTATTTCCAGCCATCACACTGCCATCCATTACTAGAAATACACTTGTAACTTGTCTAGATATTCTTAATTGATTGAGTTTTTTTAAAGATACAGTAGTTACAGTTCCCTCACATAAGATCAAAGACATGCATCTGTAAGATAACTGTATGAAGAATATGAGTGCCATCTGTGTTCCCAGGATGGAAGTAGGCATACTTCTTTATAGGTACCAAAAACATAAGCTTAGACTTATAATCATGATGATCTCACCAAGACAGTCAAGTCAGCACAAATTGGCTGTAAGGATGTGAAATAGCAGCCAATCATGTTAACTTCAGAAATAATACAATGCACTCTCTACGTGGAGACAACATAAAGAGAGATGCAAAAGTGATAAATTAAAAAACAACTTGTTAGTCTTCTAATGTGACTCATTCTTTACAAAAATTTAAGCCATCATAATAAGTGGGGAAAATATTCATACTGCACCAATGTCAAGAAGCCACTGTTTATATCTCTGTTTACACAATGGCAAACATACAGGTGACAAAACAACCTAATCATCGGAACAGCTCTAAGTACCCGGCTGCTTTTGTACCTACAAACCCACTGCTTAAAATTTCAGTATGTATATTTCAGATTCCAAATGAGTAAAGCCTGAACTTCTTAATAGTGATCATCATTACAGTATATAAGAAGCATAGGATTTTTAAAGATACCACTTTTGGCTCACTCAATTCACCAATCTGTTTCCAAAGTATACTTCTACAAAGTATACTTATGATTGATCTCATTCATATTGACTTCAGAAAAGGTTGGCAGTGCATTTCCTATGGAATGAAACACAATATCTCAATTTCAAAAGCTCATTTCTCTTGCAAAGTTCCAGTTATTTTTAATTATGATTGTTTATTAAAGGTGTACTTTATTTTAAAAACACACACACAAAAACCATAACATCTAAATACCCAATGGAAAAGAAAAAATTCAAGCAGATCACAAAAGAGAAATACTCCATTAGAAAAAAAAAGCCACAGGTTTCTGCATCTGTTAACATGCTGCTCTACATTTACTATTACTTGTGTTTCTATATACAAGAAATAGCAGAAAACTTGGAAAGAAAAATGAAAGCATTTCACCTGAGAAGTTGTCACCAAGCATCTAAAATTATCTCATTGTCTTTGGGTAATGATTTTCTTCTAAGTAAAAAATTGTTTTTAACATCCAGGATGAATAAGAAATGTTCTACCTCAGCCCTGAGATAAATTTAAAAATATATTAAGCAGTGGTTGCTAAATCTATGATTAATAAAAAAACTATTACCTTGTATCACATAATCTGCATGCACTGAAGTAAAAAAATGTTTGCACAATAGGACTAATGTGCAAAGAAAACAACTTCTCCATTTAGAAAACATGACTTACCCATTTAAAAAGTGGTCTAATTTTTTTCATATGTTCATCTCATTGGGTTGTTGGGGGTTGGGAGGAGCAATTAAATTTTCCAGTTATTTCATCTCCTCCTTTTATAGTTACAATAGTCTCTTTTGAGTTATTCTCTCTCTGGCAGAGAGAATGGCCCCTCAAAAAAATAAAATGTCCACATCTTAATTCTCCCAACCTGTGAGGACTTAAAGCTGCTGATGGAATTAAGGTTGCTAATCAGTCGATCATAAAGTAGGGAGGTTATTTTAGATTATTTGTATGGGCCCTGAGTAATTGAAAGGTCCTTAAAAGTGGAAGAAGCAGAAGGAGGTTAGAGAGATGTGACTACAGAAGAATGGTCAGAGCGACACATGTTATTTACTTTTAATGGAGAAGGAGAGGGCTGTGAACAAGGAAGAGAGGCAGCCCGTAGAAGCTGGAAAAGGAAAGGAAAAGTGTTCTCCCGTAGAATCTCCAGAATAAAACACAGCTCTGCCCATACCTGGAGTTTAGCCTGGTAATACCTATTTTGGACTTTCAACTCCAAGAGCTGTAAGATATTTGTATTGTTTTAAGCCATTAATTTTGTGGCAATAAGATACCAATAATTTCCATCTTTTGAATAAACAAAGGTTTGAAGTTTAATCCCTTTCTCCTCCATAACAACAGGGATGAAAAGGACTTAAAGTTTTGTGATTTTGAGAAATGGGGAACTTTGCCCTTGATGGTCTCTACTTTAAATGTGTGTCTTGTATGGTCTCTGGGCCCCTGTGTCGCACTCACTGAGGCAGGGAAGCTAATCCCTCAGAACTTGTGGGAGCATTGTGTAGACCCTCAAAGCTGAAGTCCACATATCTCATCACTTTTCTCTGTGTACTCTATCCCCATGTTGCATAGCTTCTTCATTCTGGCTCAAGGTTTTGTTATAAAATCAAACCTCTCAACCTTACTGCATCTACCCACCAGGTCATATGAAAATGTCTAATCCTCTGTAAATTATGTGATCATGATAAGCAATAATTACCTATAGATTTTCACTTTTGGCACCTCACTCAGGGATTACTATCCCCCTCTATATTGTTCTGACATGAATCTAAATATGAATCTGAGCATTAAATGGAGATTATATCTTCTCAATTCATGTTTAGTCAATTTCTGTGGCTGTGGGGAGTCTCTTCTTCCCATCTCCTCAATGCTATCACCAAATTTATGTAAAGATATACTTAATAAGTATCTCCCTTGGGACTTCAGCTCAGAAGAAGGGGAGTAATGGCAAATACATACATCGTTTTTTGTTTGTATATTTTATTGATTATGCTATTACTGTTGTCCCATTTTTCCTCCCTTTACCCCCTCTGCCCTGCACCCCATCCCATCATCCCCACACCTCTTAGTCCATGTCCATGGGCTGCACACACCAGTGCTTTGGCTTCTTAATTTCCCACCCTACTCTCAGCCTCCTCCTGTCCACTTTTTTTTTGTCAACATTTTCCTATCACTTGCTTCTTTTTCCATTTGTCTCCTTTCCACACTCAGATAGGTCAAAAGTAGTTTTTGTTCCTGTGTAATAGAGATGTCTTTTTACACCATGTCCTCTTTCTTCATGAAGTGACACCCAAAAATCTTTCTTTCACTGTGGTCAAATGGCAGAATGGTTGTGAATAAAATTTGCAGGGATATAAATGTATCTGTTCATTATTTTCAAAATATTGTATCCATGGACTGTGGTTTAAATAGCCGATTCAATCTCAAAATCTTACTAACACTACAGATAAGATATTTTTTTCTTTACAGGGGTGGGTATCAGAAAGAAAAAAGGAAAAAAAAAACAAATTTTGAAAGGTGATTAAAAAAACCTTTTTGAAAAGCAGAGTAAAATTTTGAAAGGTAGATAATTGGGGGCCCACCTACCAGGGCTAAGAGAGTTAGATCCTAAGCTTACAGTAGATCAAACCAAAAGCCATTTCAAGAAACTTTAAAGAATAAGAAGCTTCAGGTATTTGGGGACATAAGGGTAGAGAGGGGTAGAATTAAGAATATGGTTAAATTATGTTGACAAAATGTTAAATATCTACATCTCTTCCCCTACTCCATGTTCATGGTCAAACTGCCCTCCTCCCTGTGGCAGAAGACTCAAGAAGGTAAAAACAGAGTTGACACAGCTGTAGATGAGTTCCCCATACTCTAAAGAGGAGTTTTAAGTCAATGTGTACATTCTAGATACTGGGTCTCTTCCCACACGATTTTCTTCCCTCTTCCGGTGGGCTCTCAAAGTGCTAGCTAGCTTCCACCTCTTTTCTGAGCAATTGGACTGAGCAAAGTGAAATAAAAGTACAATGCCGAAGTGATGACTAGCTATACAATAAAAATAGCATATGCTTCCATAGCATAGGCTTATTCCTGGTTAGTGGGTGCCCAGCAAAAGTCTGTATTTCTTACTGCTCCATAAATGTATATGCAAAGTGATGTTGATGGAATGTGAGTGGAATTGACAGGCATCTCTTCTAAGCCTGGCAGGTCCATAAAACTTTTTCCACATAGCTGTAGTCCATGTTCTTTTCTCTTTTGAAATGTATATGACTTCCAGGGTGATGTTAAACATCATATATTAAAAATGGCAAAGCCTCTGTGGGTCTAGGCTGCTCACCGATTTTATGTTGAAGGGATGCTCTCCAATATAATGATCGGTTCCATACTCCTTTTGCCTTTCTTTGGCTGCATCAAAAAATGCTTTTTATTATAATACATAAATGTTGGTTAAAGGAGTCAGTCACAGAAGTATACATACTGTACGCTTCCCTTCATATGAAGTTTGAGAGACAGCACAACTTATAAGTGTTAATAGAGGTCAGAATGGTGTTTTACCATTTCTGAAAATGATATTAACTAAAAAGGTACAGAAGAAAACATTCTGGGATTAAAAGTGTTTTATATTTGTATCTGGATGATAGTTCCTTCCATAGATATGTACATATGTGAAATCTTAACAAGATATACACTCAAGATTTTGGCAGTCTACCATACATACAGGGTGTAGAAAAGGTAGGTTTACAGTTGTGACTATGTGAAACAATTTTATCTTTTTACTATTATTTATTATTGGATCATTTTCCATCCAAGCAATTGTAAACCTACTTTTCCTCTACCCTGTATGTTACAGTGTTATAGAAAGAAAAAAAAAACAGTGGAAGACAAGCGTCATCAAAATGAAAGAGTCAACCAAAAAAAGGATAATACAGGATGTGAGAGTCAGGAAACCTGGTATGAACAGAGGTGAAAGAAACTTCCAAAAGTAGTTGAAAGGAGAGCCCAGCATCACTTTTGTGCTCTAGATAGAAAAAGGCAACCAGCCACGTCCAAGCAGGATGACTCCAAACAGGAAGAAGTAGAGGACTTTCATCCCGGAAGTTCCTTCTGCCCTTGACCCGTTCTTTTATACTTAAGAAGCAATGTTGGGTTGAGCTTTGCCTTAACATGGCATGATGCAGATCCTGCTTGTCCTCTACACTCTACTGCCTTATAAATTAAATACCCTCATTTTGTCCCACAGAAGACTCTGCTTTGGCCTTTTTCCTGAGAACTAGAATAGGTCTCTTGAGTTTAGAAAAAGATGATTCCTTTCACCCACCTCCCTGGTGCTCCATGTCTGGGTCATGAGAAGCTTTTGGTGAGAGGAGACAAAGAAAATCTTTTAACACTTTAAAGACAATATATAAAGTGTAATAAAATGCAATTTTAACTTATGTAATCTTAATACCAGCTAATAAAAACTTGTCAAATAAACATTGAATGTAACACCATCCTTAGTAACACTGCAAGTCACAAGTGAATATGAGTATGAAACAGAAAATAAACTTGCATTTACTTATCTTCATGTTCTCTGTGAATAGATCAAGATTTTGAGCACACTGAGGGTTTTTTTCACAATATTTATGAGATCACACCATCTTGAAGTATGTTTAAATGACACATTGCAACCAAACGGTACCATTCAAACATTTAAAGGAAATGAGGTAGTTAACTGTATAGAAAAACATCTACAAAATGCTTTTAAGTGGAAATAAAAAGCAGAGCATAGTACAATAGTGTAACTCCACTTCAGTGTGTGCATGCTACATTTATAAGTACCATTTTGAAAATATATTGGAGATTACCCATCAATGTGTTCAGTGCCTACTTTTTGATAAGGAAGTTGAGGAAAGGAATGGGGATATTTTTATCCTTCATTGTATTTTTAATAACAAACATAACCAAGTAAAATGTTTAAAGAATGACACCAAACATATGCTTTATTTAGCTAAATGATACCACATGTACAGGTATTAAGAAATTTTAGCTTATTCACTTGCTTTTTTTCATGTTTTTCCAGATGGTTAAGATCACATGGATACTTGTTCAGTTAATATTTAAAAAGTGTTAAAGTTTGTAGCATCCTCCTTCACTACAGAATTATAAAGATTGAATTACTTCCCCATATGTAGCCCTCTGTAAAATAATTAACAATGATTATTCCTGAGGTGGAAATAAAATAAATAGTAAAGTAATATAAAGGGGAAAAAAGCATGAGTTTAGATCTTGGCCTCTCTGTTCTGTGGGGAAATTTATTCATCTATGAAACAGAGAAAATCAACACAAATTTAGAATGTTGCGATGATTAAATGAAGTAACATGTTAAAACAGCTTCCTTGGGGTTCATCCCAAAATAAGTATTTGATATATATGTCATTCCCCTCAGTCTCCCTAATTATCAATATTCTATGTTTGGAATAAATTTTTTCAATTTATATGATTCAAAATTTTAATTAGTAGATAAATATACTATGGTGGTGGAGAAGTGTGAAACAAAGCTGGTAAAATTTTAAAACCCTTTGTAGGATTAAGAATAAGAAATGAACTCATCTCTTCTACGAATTCCTCTAAGGCAGATGTAGATCAGGAAAATGATGCAAGTCTGGCTCTTGCATTAAGAGACTCCTGCCAATTTTAGGAAAAGCTTATAATCCTCACCTGAGTCAACAAACTAGAATTGGGCCAAAGATTACCTTATAACATCTGAATTTTAAGACTGATGTTAACTCTTCAAGGACTTGTTTTTGTTTATCTCACTCAGTAAGAGCTCACTGGTATAACCCACATCCAAGTATCTAATGGAAAGCCAGCACTTTGTGAGTAAGTTTCTTTTTTTCAGGTCTTCAGACTCTGGCCTGGAGTAAATAACACCTGTGGTATTATGTATAAAGCAGGTAACATCTCAGCTTTGTTTGGTTCCCACTTGGCACATAAGAAAAACTCATGGTTGTGGGCAATATCCCTCCTCCTGGCAACAGCTATTCAGACTATCTTATCTGAACGGATAAAAAATGTTATCTCTGACCTCTCCTCTTTGTTGGGGGGAGGAGGACCCATACCTTTTTTCTCATTGGGAGTTTCCAAGAGCAGAAAGGGTTCATGTTCATTAAGCACATCTAGAAGACTTTTTCTCCAAAGAAGAAAGTGCCTACTTTACCTTCTTACAATGAGAACATTGGTTCCTTCATCTACTGAATTAACTTTTCCTTCAGTTCATCTCTCCTTCAGTTCAGGCATCTCCAGCATCTTGCCATTAAGTAAGACTTACAAAAGCAAAGTCCCTGAATATAGACCTTGAAGCCTCTCTAAGATGCCTTCAAAAGCCACAACAGACTTTGCTTCCTTAGACCTTAGTAAGGAACTTTTTTTTGTATCTTTTCCTAAATTGTGTTTAAAAGAATGGTCCTTACTACTCCTCTATGTCAAGTCAATAAATCTTAGCTCTAGTATTAAGTCCAGAGAAAAATGTTACATCTTCAGGAGTATGTGGTCATGAGAATAAAAAACTACGTAACCAAAGATGTTTCTCACTTTGCCTTTGATGTCAGATACAGTGAAGTAAAAATTGTTGTGCAAGTAGCTAGTCTGTACTTGCTCTGCCTCTATCAATGGGGCCTTTGTAGCCTTAAATGACTCCCCCTGTTCAGTATTTTATCCACTACGCTCTGAAATCTTTTCTTAAATAGGTATATGTGTGCCCATGCAGGGGAAAGGGGTGGTAATTGGTTTCCTATTGCTGCTGGTCTAATAAATTACCATGGATGTAGTGGCTTTAAACAACCCAAATTTATCATTTTACTGCTCTGGAGGTCAAAAGTTCAAAATGAGTCTCAGTGAGCTAACATAAAGGTGTTTCTTCTGGAAGCTCTGGGGAAAAATCCGTTTGCTTGCCTTTTTCAGATTCTAGAGGCCACCCACATTCCCTGGGTGGTGACCTCTTCTTCTACCTTCAAAGCCAGCAGCAATGCCTCCCTCTGATCATTTTTCCCCTTGATTCTGAAACCTCTACCTCCTTCTACTTTTAAGGACCTTCGTGATTACACTGGGTCCTACCAGGCGATCCACAATGACCTCAGCATCTGCTGATTTGCATCCTTAATTCCACTGATAATTCCTCTTTGTCATGTGATATAACATGTCATGTGATATTTGATTCCCAAATTCTGGGTTTTGAGATGTAAATATCTTTGAGGGTGTCCATTATAGTGCCTACCACAGATGACGTCTTAAATTAGCAATGGAGAATTAGTACTTAGCAAAGATGTAAAAACTGATTTGGGAAATAATCTAGGGTCAAGAATGACAATGTACACCTGGTCCCCCCAAAAAGGGAGTGACCAGCATTTTAAGTGACATTACCAGAGAGAAACCATCAGCTGCGGACTGGGCATGGGAAAGAAGGGTACACGTAGGCAGCAGGAGAAACCAGAGGGACACACCACCATTTCCTAATGGGAAGGATCAGCACATCAAACTCCAGCTACTCTTTTGGTCTTTATCCTCCACCCAGCCCAAGCTTTTGGTCTCTCGGTGGCCGCAGCTCCCTCACTGGCCTCTTCTCTAGGTTTCACTATACTTGATTGGCCTTTGCTGGGACTGAGGAATGTAAATACAAATACTCAAACCTGAGAGAGGTTTTTCCCCACAGTACTAGTGGCTACATAAATGCTATAGTTAATTAGTCACCAAATGCTTAAACTGAACCTACGTACTCAGACTACCAGATTTGAGAATTTACTCACTTACCAAAGATAAAGAGCTGCTGAATTCAAATATAAAAAAGATTTGGAGGCATTCTATTACCAAACATGGGGACATGTCGCTGAAAATACACGGCAGGCTGCTAACGGGCCTAACACTTGTTGCCCTCTTTTCCTCAGTGAGTGCCGCAGTTTCCTTTTGCTCTTGCAACAAAATTATCACAAACTTAAAACAACACAAATTCATTCTCTTACAGTTCTAGAGGTTAGAAGTAAAAATTAATCTTAAGGGGGTTAAGGTGTTAGTAGAGCTGATTCCTTCTAGAAGCTCCATGGAAGATTTAATTTCCTTGCCTTTTCCAGCTTTTAGAGTCTATCTGCCTTCTTTGAGTCCTCACCCCTTCCTCCATCTTCAAACACCTCATTACAACCCATGCTTCTATCATTCACCTTTTTTGAACTTCTTGCATAGTTTTTGTAAGGACCCTTATGATTACATTGGGTCCACCTAGATAACCCAGGATAATCTCCTTTCAAGATTCTTAACTAAATTACATGAGCAAAGTCTCTTTTACCATGTAAAGTGGCTTATTTACAGGTATAGGTTTTGACATAAATACATTTGAAGGGAGGGCATTATTTGTGTTTATCACAATAATTAACCCTGATTTTTATCTTGGTGAATGGACAAATAAAATAAAGATGACATGTCAGTTTTCTAATTAGGTGTTATTATGTGGCCAAGTTTTGCTAAACAAGCAAACATTTTTAAAGGAAAAGATGAATTTTCCTTTAAAAATTTCAGGAAGTGTGTCTAAAGGAAAGTTATATGCCCTGTTGCCTTCTTCCATCCTGATGCCTGGAATGCAGATACAATGGCTGGAATTCTAGCAGCCATCTTGGATTGCAGAATTAACTTGACAGTGGGAGCCATCACGGGAAAACTAGGTAGAAGGAATTTAGGTTTCTTTTGGGACAGCCAAACAAGCTTGAACTGACCTCTGGACTTCTTGAATATGTAAGAGAAATATATTTCTGTGTTGTTCAAACTATGATTATTTGGAATTTTCTGTTACTCATAGACAACTTTAATGTTAAATAATTCAAACATATTTTTGTATAACATAGATTAGTATTAAACTTCCATCTTTTTAAACATTTATAACATTGGTTCTGTTATAATTTTTTTTATTAACTAGAGGGATTTTATCATAATTATAGTTGATGTGCTTATAACTAAGAAACCAAAAGGAGTTCTCTAGATAAAGTGAGATTTAGGAAAATAGAATATAAATTCATATCATTGGTTTATTTCCTTATCGCTGTACCAAATAAAGCAAAATCTTAATAAATTTATAAGTTCAAAAGATTTATCTAAAGACTAGTACCAAATATTGACCAAAGAACAATGCCAATTTAGAAAGACTCCTTTCAGTGTCTCTGCACAGTCCTTCTGTCTCCTTGATAAGGACCAGCTAATTTATCTTTTTAATCTGTGTGCTTAAAAACAAAGCTATGATTTAAGATTTTGAGAAGAAAAAGTGCACCAAGAATGATATATATTTTTATCTCCCCTTAACCCAGTAGGATGTTGACTATATACTGCTCCGATCTTTTTACACTGAGTTTATGAGCTCATAAAAAGAAAAAAAATCTTTATTTAAATGTGTTAACTTAGTGCCCATGTGTTCCTAAAGAGAATTTCTCAAACCAATGATCTTTTATTCAGTTGTGTGTGTGTGTGTGTGTGTGTATATATATATATATATATTCCCACGTATGTGTGTGTGTGTGTATGTGTGTGTGTGTGTGTGGTTTTTGTATTCAATTTTATATACACACAGACAAGCACACATTACTTCACTAAAATATGTATTGTTCCCAAGTTAGATGCAAGGACATGATGGAAATCTTTGTGCTATATATTTATCCCATTTTGACTCATTTTAGCATCACTGAAGAGAGAGGACAGCTGGTTACCATCTTCTTAATAATATTTAATTTGTATATCTGTATGCAACACATAATATATTTAATGCATGTGAGCACATATATTTATAGTAATGTCTGTGAAATGTGTACTTCTGGGTCTCTATAAGTAACTTCTTCAAATATTAAATCTGCATATAAAATAAAATTTTAGAGGCAAATAATATAGAATATGATACTAAAGAAAGTGTAATAAAATATTAAGTAAGCTACTGAAGCAAACTTAGTGTCACAATGATAAAAATAACAAGAATAAAGCCATTACGTGTTACACATCACTTTGCATCATCCCTAATATTTGACTATGTTGCATACATAGACTATACAAGAGAGAAAAAGCACTGTAAATGAATAATAATGGAGCACATACTGACAACCTTCAATACACACAGGAATGATGCTCTGAATGCTTATCTGTGAGTTGATTACCCTAAACTCAGAGCAGATTTTTGTTGTTTTACCCCCAACATTGTATCAGTAAAAATGTTGAAAGAATTTTACAATGAATAAGTATATCCTCCACTTCCTATATTCTCTCGCTAACATTTACTGTATTTGGTCTCTCATATATCAATAATTACATTTCCTGTCTAATGGCAGAATGCTGTTCTAGGTCATATAAATTAAATTAAGTTTACAGTATGGCACTAATTTACATTAAGTTGTTTAACCTTCTCCAAGGTTTGCAATTATGTAACAGAAAACTGGGAAATGAAAAAAAGTAAAAGAAGAACGCTATTCCTAATTTTATCACCAACATAATCACTGGAAATACTTACAAATTTTTAACATATTTATTCTGCTTTGCATGGGTCTTATTTTTATGTAATAGCAATTATATTTATCATTTTTTATAAAATTTACACCGTTTTTGCTATCATTTACAAAGAGTAACAGCATATTGAGTTTACTTAACCATTATTGAAGCATTCGCTTGTAATATAATATTTTATTTGCAATTAATTACTTTTTGTTTCAGTTTTCCCCTACCTGGCTCACAGGAAAAGATCTCCCATTTCACCGTCGAAAGGGCAGGCTCGATACAGAATACTACATCACGAAATCTCACATCAAACCCTGGACACTGCCTGTATACATCTATCCCCAGCCCCAAGACACATCATTAAAATTCAACCATCACTACCTAACACCTAAATTAATTTTTAAAACATTGTATGAATACATCACATTGACGCGCTGTTAATTCCCTTCTCTATGTGCCACATTTCCTCATTCTTAATGGAAATTCTCATCGATTACTTAATCTTATTATGCTCTTGCTAAGTGAATTAATATGCTTAGGATGTTAAATTGAAGGATTCCTGCTCATCTGTTGAAACTTTATATTTTCACCAGGTTGACAGATTAATTTCCAGGAAAAAACCATTAGCGACAGTCTCCTCCCTGCTATTAAACATGATGTGAAATAAAAATAATTGGAAACAGCTGGAGCAAGACTTTCCAGGGTAATGCTTAAGGACCATACCCAATGATACATTAATCTGTATTATTATGTTGGGATTAGTTTTGCTATACAGTTTAAAGTTCAACTTAACTTTTGGAGAATTATCACATATCACTGGAATGGAATTTATAGCAATGAAAAAAAAAAGTGGCAGATCACCACAGATCTTAGACAAGCACAGAAAAAAAAGAGACTAGAAACTCAGAAGTGACTAAAGTGAAAATAAAAAGATATTTGATACACTTTAATTATAATTGCCTTTATGCTGAAAATTAATGCCATTTTTTAAAAAAATCAATGAAATTTTAGTTTTTGTGTTTGGCAATTGCCACGCATACTAGCTTAAATATAAGAAGTATTACGATTTCATATATATTTCAAAATATATTTATTTTCATATATTTAAACTATTACAAACCATTTTGAGTTTTAAAAGAAAACTTTAAATACTTAAACCTTTGTGTTGCATACTGAAATATTTGCAGATAAATTGATATATCTAAGATTTGCCCATTTTCAGTAATCCAGCACAGTGGGAGGCTAAGAGTAGAGAAGCTTAAATGAGCCATGCATTGATAATTACAGAAACTGGGGAATAAGTACATGGGGGTTTTTAATATTCTTCTTTCTACTTCATACACTTATTACTCGTAAAATGTTTTCAAAAGGAAGCAGCTCTAGAGCAGATATTTCAACCACTGCTAGTGACAACGTATGTAAAAATATGTGTGAGACAGAAACAGGGAAATACAGAAAATAGTATTTCCAAATGGTCAAGAATGTACTCACTTCACATAGTCGTTGGTTTATTGACTAACCAGATGTTGAGAATGTGTTATTTACCAATGATGTAGTAGGTGCTGAGGGCACCGAGAAGAAGAAAATCATCCCTCTTTGTGAGGGAAAAGATATTCAAATAAATAATAACAATCTATATAGTAGGTCATGTATCCAGGGAACACAAGTGCAGAAAACATAGGAACATAATTGCAGGAAATATGAAAACAAAGAAAAATATAGAAATTTATTAGACAACAAATGCTGTGTCACATAGATTTTTATCTCCACTTGTTTGTCTGCTTGCGTTTCCATTTCTTTCTACAAACCTTCTCCGCTCACTTACATGTTTTTCTATGAATCACACCAAGGCTCCCTATGAGAAAAGTCTGCATAATTCTAGTCCAATCTTCTACCCTTCATGGACTTCTTCTTTACCTGATTCCAAATTCCCTGGAGAAGGGATTTTATGAGTCACACTGGCATCAAGTACCCACCCTCAGATAAACCGCTGTGGGACAGAGGGATGAGGTGACTGGAGCTAGGCCCCTTGAGGCAGTGAGTGAGGTGTGGTCTCTCAGAAGTAAGTCCTGTAACGGTGACTGTCTCCTGGTAAAAGGCTGCTTCCACTCCTTCTTTCATAATTGTGTTACGGAAAGTAATACAACCCTAACATAGAGATTTCTGGAACTGCTAACAAGGAAAGATCTCTGGTGATCTTGAATTATTCCATGTTAAAATAAAGTTGTCTTTTGAAAATAATTAAATGATGAGACACCAAAAATTAAGAAAGATATCAAGTATAATGTTTTCCAAAAAAAAAGAAAAGGAAATTGATTGATATTTTTTCTAAGGTTAGCCAGAATAAACACAAAGGCAACAACAACGACAAAAACAGCATGGCGATAAAAGTTTTGACTCATTTTAACATTTCCCCAGCCCTGATTTCCTAATGTTCTTAAAGAATTAGAAATTAACTTTATAATGATACAAATGCTATGGTATTATTATACTTAATCTTTCATCAATCTATAAAATTACGTGATATTGTATTCAGTAAAAGATAATGATTTTAAATGCAGGACAGCATCACTAACTTTGCTTAGATCATTTATTGACTTCAACAAAATAGAGCATGTGAGCAAGTAGGATTAAAAAAAGAGAGAGTATTCCAAATTATATGTGCTTCATTCTCTTTGTCAGGGACAGCTTGGCCGATCCTTTTCTCATGCTTCAGAATAGGAAACATATTCTAAAATACTTTGCAGCAATAATGAGTTCCCAGGAGGGATTATATATGCAAGAAATAATCTCAGACTAGCAGAGAGGGACTTAGGGAGAATTTTGTGCTGGGCAAGAGATAGCCCTGAAATATCTTCTTTCTGATAGAGCATGAAAGTGAAATAATATTGCACATAATTTTTATCATTTAGTTCTCCTTTCTCATTCCTCTTATCTTAACAATTAGTGATAATTATAAGATAGCAATTGAATAAAAACAAACTGGGTCAAAAAAGAAGCCAAAAAATAAGAACACCAATGAAATATCTGAAATAGGGAAAATTAAATACTCATACATTGTTGATGCAGACATAAAGTGAAAATCTGCTTGATCTCATCTACCAAAGCCATGTATTCATATAACCTAAGATCCAGTCATTTTATCTCTAGAAAGGCACATATCACATACATGAAGTAAGACATCTCAAGGCTGTGCTGAGCTTTATTCTTTTAAAAAATCTATTTTTTGTTTATACTAATACAGTTGTCCCAGTTTCCCCCCTTCGCCCCTTTACACCCAGCCCATTTCCCCCACTCCCACAGTCAATCCCCACACTGTAATCCATGTCCATGGGTCATTCATGTATATTCTTTGATAATCCATTCACCTTCTTTCAACCAGCCTCGCCTCCCTCCTCCCCTATTACAGCTGTCAGTCTGTTCCATGTTTCTGTGCCTCTGGCTCTCTTTGCTCCTTAGTCTATTTCATTTGTCGGATCCCACTTATAGGTGAGATCATATGATATTTGTCTTTCACTGACTGGTTTATTTCACTTAGAGTAATTGTCTCCATTTCTACCCATGCTGTCACAAAATGTGCATAGCTTTATCCTTAATGGCCCCAAACTTGCAACAACACAAATGTTCATCATCCATAGAATAGATAAATGAATTAATACAGAACTATTAGAAATTCATTGAGAATAAACACACTATTTTTCGATTAAATTCAGAAATCTTAAAAATACAATTTTAAGCAAAAGCAGCCAGACACAAAAGTGTTCGTCTTGTATGATACCTTCTATTTGAAGCTGAAAATAGGCAAAACTAAGCCCTAGTGATAGAAATGAAAGTATCAGTCACCTTTAGGTGTTGGTTCGACAAATTTAAATATTTATAAAAGTTCATTTAGCTCTACACATGAGATTTGAGAACTTTACTGTAATTATGCTATACTTAATAAGAAAATTGAGGAAATAATTTAAGAAAGTAAAAAAAAAAAAAAACAGCCCTATATGAAAATGGTCATAGAAGTATAGAAGGACAGGATCGATTTTGTAGAAAATATAATACATAGAATCAAATCCTCCCCAACATAGAAGGGAATAAAAATGAAAAACACATAAACAAAAACAATCTGTAAGAAGATGTGACTATGGAAGACATATAATGGCAATGCAATCTATATTTAAGTTTTGGGGAAAAAAAAGAGTCAATATATATACTAAATGAAATCTTGACTGCAAAGAAAATGTGAATCTTCAGATTAAAAGCATTTATTGTGTGGTAGGCAAAATTACCAAATACAAAATCTAGAGAGCCAGGTAAAATATAAAATAGTAAGGATAAATTAAGGATTCTCCAAGCTCCTGTTCATCAGCAGGCCTCACCGGGTATCTGCATTCACCCAGGCTCCTCCCTGGAAACTTGGCAGAACAAGAAAACTCATGAAGGACACAAACCAAGCTAGTGCCAGACTCTTCCATGTGTGATATTAGATACCAGAAGGTGGAATAAAGCTAAAGACAATTGACAGGGAAGTTTGATTCCAGGATTCTATTCTTAGCCCAGTTGGCATTTACTTAAAAAAGCAACAGAAAGTCTGAAATATACAGAAAGTTAGAAACCAGTATCATTGCTTCCTTTCAATAGGGAGGGAAAAAAAAGACTATCTGAGGAGATCTAAGATTGAATTCAAATAGAAAACTGATGATTTTAGAAGTTGATATAAAAAAAAACTATAACAATTTGCTATATGGAAATACCAGTTTAAAATTTAAAGAGTCTAATTAAATTATAGGTAAATTTAATAGGTAAATTAAATCAGGTATTTAATGTCAGTTTTGTTGTTTTATATATAAATTGAAAAAACCTAAAAATTCAGTAGTAACAAATGGTGGGGGTGGGGGTGGGGTCACTGGGGAAAGGTGGGAAAGAAAATGAATTTGTTACAACTGTGTCGACAGCCTGAAACTCCAGCCTACTTCCAGGTAATCTGATCTTCAAAGTTTAAAGAAATTGGTGGTTATTCCACAGGTGATTGGCAGCAGGAGATAATTTCCTAGGATGTCTGTAGTTCTATAGCTTGACAGTAGCCTCTGTTTAATGGAGGTTCTCATAATTCTCCAGGCTCAGAGGACCTTTGAGGTGTCCTGGGCAGGGAGCTCCGGGATTTACAGAAGTGTGGAGGTGCCCGTCTTTCCCCCTGCGCTGTGCCTGCTCCATAGCTCTCTTCCCTTTATCATCTACGTATCCCAGATAACTCTCAAGAGATATGACTTATTCTTCGGTCTTATTTCCACTTCACTGTATGATAAAAAAAAATTATATATATATATATATATATTTACAGTGGCAACCAAATACTGAGTTCACATTTTAGAAATAATAATCATGTAAAATGATTGTAATATAAAATGTCAACATTAAAATGATATGTTATATATTATAAAATTCAATGTGAATACAGTAATTTAGGTTAAACAAACCGAAGCCCAAATCTCAGAGCATAGTAACAAAATTTGAGATATTGAGGGAGGGAGGAGCAAATAAGAGGAAATATAAGTGTTCTAAGTTTCTAAAATTCCATAGAGGAAATTAATTTATTTTGGAAGTTGATAAGTTGCCAAATTCAAGTTTAAGCATGTTACATAAATTGATAAAAATAGTGATTTATAAAACATAACATCAGAAGGCTGTGCACTTTTAATGACTAGCTACCATATTAACACATATCTCTAGCAAAAGTTTGTGTTCCAGTTGTGCCTGGGTTAGCTAGAAGATAAAGCAAGTTCCTTCTACCCTCCCAAACCTACTTCATGGGAAAACGCCTATAAAACTCTAAAGGAATAATATTTAAATCTTAGAATTATAATTAATCTGACTTAACTGGCACAAAAATACACCTGACCCTTAAACAACATGGATTTGAACTGTGCTATTCCACTTACACATAGTGGGTTCTTTTTTCCTATAAATATACAGTCAGCCTTCTGTGTCCCTGGGCTTTGCATGTACAAATTTAACCAAGTGTGGATTGAAATAGTACTTTTGATCTGTTGTTGGGAATTCAGAAATGAGGAGAGCCATCTGTATGCATTGTTCTACACCATTTTACAGAAGGGACTAGAGCATCTGCAGATTTGGGTATCCATGGGGGCCCAGAACCAATCCCCAATGGATACCAAGGGATGTCATTTAAGTTTGGGAGGAATCAAAATGTATATGCGTGTTTTCAATGTTGAAGGGTTTATTTCCCCAAGCCCTGAACTGTTCAAATGTCAACTGTAGAGTCACTTGAATTATAACAAGAACGAACATCACTCACAAATCAATATATCTACCTAAAAGGGATGCGACGTGAAATATTTGCTTGTGGCAACAACCCAGGACAGGGAATTACTTCAGCTATTTTCTCTCTCCTTTGACCACCTTCCCCCAATCAAAACATAAATATACATCTTACAAACAGAAGTAAAAATGCTGAATTCTAAGAGAATTCGTTTCAAAGGATTTCAAAGAGAGTGCCCCTAATTCTGCTCAAGTATACCGTTAACTTACATTAACTTTCAAAGGACAAGGAGCTCTTTGCAATTTCCAAAGTAAGCTAAAAAAGAAAAGAAAAATCATCCATAGAATAGAAGAGTGAAGTCCTTGAGTCAAATGGCCATTAGAGGAGTCCCCCGTCTCCCAGGAATGAC